>PVIR01011149.1:8081-40791 GCA_004026965.1 Petromus typicus | reverse complement strand
AGAAAGTTTTTATCCCTGCACATGAAACAATTTTCAGAAACAGAAATCATAATTTTCTCACATTGAGAGTGCTGTCATTGAGTTACCAAGGCCATGTTCAAATTTGTAGTATTCCTGACTCTGCCTGCTAGAATGCTGGAATCATCACCAGCTAACAGTGGCTTTCAAATGGTGGACTTCAGTAGCTTGAGAAAATTTCTTAGCCTCAGAGTAAGAAGGAGAAGCCCAGGCACAGCCATGCAGACTGTGTGAGTTAGCTCCGATTCCAGAAGCTGGGCAGCTGGAGTTCAGAACACAGAATGGAGATCAGAACTGCCCTGTGAAGGCTTCAGAGCTGGCCAGACTATCCCTGGGGGCTCGGAGGACTCACCAACCAGCAAGGTCCCCCAGTGCACAGAAGGAAGCACTTTGAGGACAGGGAAACGTCTGTCCTACCTGAAACGATGAGAAAAAAATTGTATCTGATGCTCCCCAGGGCCAGGAATAATGCCTGCTTCTGCTAGCAAGGATGTACAGCATGGAAATTGGTAAAGGCACAAGCAGAGCACTCAGATGAGCCTCCCTCATAGCAAGGACCATGAGCCCGTGTCTCAGTGCAGTATTTCTCTGTTTCTTCCTAACAGAGCCCAAACACAAAGCTCAGAATGACCACGTGGTTCCCAATTCCCTTTATTGTATATCAGCATACAAATCAAGGATAGTTATAGAAATAAAAAAAAATCACTATTCAGTAATGTATGGTGACTTATGTCCCACACTTAAAATTAGAGGGCCTGCTAAGGAGTGAGAAAATGAAAAAATCAATTTGTCAAGGTTGTGGACATTAGGATTATCAAAAAGGAAATTAAAAATTATATGTGTATGTCATATGTTCAGAACTATAGTGACAGGGACAGTGTGTACACAGAATACAAGTTAAATTTTTGAGCTTGAAAGAAAATACACTAAATGTGAATAAAAGTAGAACTGACCTCAAAAAGAAATCATTAATGCACTTGGAAAAAGTACAACAAAAATTTTTAAAAGTAAAACTTAGGAAAAATAATTTAAAGGCAAAAGGTCAGTGATTCACAGGATGACTGTTTCTGTACACTAGAAATAAAACTTAAATCCTTGATATTCCAGCTTTGAAAGTGTTAAAAAAGAAACATTTGAAGTTAGCAATCAGACTGTTTCCAAATTATACACTGATAGGTACAAATTTTATGTAGAGAGGGGGGTGATAGGGTGGGTAGGGCTATGGGAAAAAATGAGAATTAAGTTGTGTCTTATACTGGTACAAATACCCATTGTGGAGTGCAATTATGATGTGTATATGTAATGTACCAATAAAGATTTAAAAAAAAAGAATCTCAATGAACTCCACAGAGAAAAAAGAAACTGTACCAAGGTGTGTCACTCTCTGCTTGTTCAAAACCACGTCCTTTTGGAAGCAGTGTAAGTGAAGCAATGTTTTGAGTGACAGAAAAAACTGTCAGCCTAGAATCTGATGTCCAGTAAATTGCCTCTTAAACATGAAGATGAAATACTGTTTCACACATAAAAGTCTTTAAAAATTATCACCTATCAAAGTGATTATCAAAGACCTGCACAAAAAGAAATGTTAAAGGAAGATTTTCAGGCAGGAAAAAATATATATATTAGATAGAAATAAGTATCTACACAAAAGCAAGAAAGTCACTGAAAAGGACAACTGCATGTGTAAGGATCTTTCCCTGTTGAACTAATTTTTCTAAATAATGAACTGTTAATACAATAATAACAACCCAAGATTTATTGCTAGTAAAGTAAGAGAGAGGCAGTGATACTATGAAAATACTTGGCTTATCTAAAGAGGACCATAAAAGAAATGAATGAAAAAACAAATGAGACAAAAACAAAATTCATTAAAAATAATAAGGTAGTGTAGATAAATCTGACAATTTTGATGATCCATATACTATGTAAATGTTTTAGGTAAAGTATATACACACACACACACATATATATATATACATATATAGTATACATATACTATATATGTATATATATTTATATGTATACTATATATACTATATACATATATACACATATACATATACATACATATATACATATATATAGTATATATATAGTATAAATATACATAAATGTGTGGTATATAAATTTGTAAATTAAGAGAGATTAGCAAAACAGATTAGCAAAAAGCAAGTTTTATCGTTTTGCTATCTACAAAAAAAATACTTTAAATATAAGGATCTAAATATGTTAAAAATAAAAAGATAGATAAAGCCAATATTAAAAACATTCAAAAGAAAACTTCATTGGCTGCATTTACATTAAGCAAATTAGATTTCAGAGCAAAGGCTATAATCAGGCATCATGTCATGATTACAAAGAATCAATTGATCAAGGATACATCCAGGTTCTAAATTTTTATCTAATAAGAAGTAGCCAAGAATTTTAGAAATTGGATGAAAACACTTTCCAATTGTTTTGTGAATAGTAGAGAATTAATGGTATTGTTTTATAACTCGCTTAAATCCAGAATCCTAACTCCCGACATAGGAAAGGTTAGAAATTCTTTATTATCAAGCTGAAAAATGATAATTTACTCAGGTATGGTGGCACACACCTATAACCCCAGCACTTAGAAGGCTAAGGTAAGGGTGGCCTGAGGATTTAGCTCAGTGGTTCAGACACCTGTCTTGCAAGCGCTAGGGCCCAGATTGATTCCCAGTAACCACATACAACAATGCTGGGCATGGTGACTCATGCCCACCAGCAATCAGTACTACATATCACAGTGCCTTATGCCTGTAATCCCAGCACTAGGGAGGCAGAGGCAGGAGGATTGCTCTGAGTTCAAGGCTGAGCTCAGGGCCAGCCTGAACTGCAAAAAGGGAGATCCTGTCTCAAAAAAGAAGAAAGAAGAAGGCTGAGGTAAGGGGATTTTAAGTTCAAGGCCAGCCTGGACTACCTAGTGAGTTCAAGTCTAGATTTGGGCTACATGGTGAGACCTTTGCTCAAAAAACAAAACAAAATAAAGGATAGCTTTATTCTGTGTACCTCAAGAAAGAAAAGCAGAACCTTTCCGAGATTAAAGCAATGTTGAGATTGTAACAAAAAAGTAAGGAAACAAATTTTATGTATATGGGGGGGGTGGTAGGGTGGGTAGGGCTATGGGAAAAAATGAGAATTAAGTTGTGTCTTATACTGGTACAAATCCCCATTATGGAGTGCAATCATGATGTGTATATTTAATGTACCAATAAAGATTAAAAAAAAAAAAGCCAAGTGTGATTCCAGTGGAATGAACAGCTCTCTAGCAGGGAAATCTGGTCTGAAATAAAGCAAGTATTTACTTTGGGAAGCAAATGTTTTGCATCTGTGGAGGTGCCAGGAAACCTGTGGCTTACACCTACACATCCTGTAGGTGGGTGGTCTCTGTGCAGACCAATGGTAGTACAAATGGATTTTAAGTCATAGAATTTGAATGTTATATAGAAATTAACCAAAAGTCAAGATGAAGGCAATATACAGTTAAAAAGATATAAATGCACATTTGAAATAAGGCATTTTGATCTTGCAGTCTAATATCTAAGGCCTAATAGCAATCAAACTCTAATTCAATATCATTTTGTAGGAGGCAGATTGAATTTTGTCAACTGAAACTTTGAAACTCCTAAGTAACAAAGGCAAGGGAATTAAAAAATAAGATGATCCTACCCTAAAACTTTTATTAACTAGTAAAAATAATAACATTTGCTTTGGAAAAGAAATGATTCAATAGAACATATAATACATGCCTTAATATAAGCATATGTGAATACCTAGAAAGTGTTATCTTTTAATCTGGGAGATAAATGATTACTGCTTAGCAAAGAAACAGCATCTGAATTGGTCCTTGAGACTAAAGTGTATTCAAAACTGGAGATGTGGGTAAGTAGTGTTTTACCACAGAAAAACACATATAATGACTCTGAAACAAAATAATGTGGGAACTAAATGAATGGCAGGCAGTACTTTTCAACTGTAGAGGATATATGAGGAGGAAAATAGGGGGAGTCATGTTAGATTAGTAGAATTTCAAAAAGCACAGAAAAGCATTGCCCGTGAATGAAGAGTCAAATGTCTCCTGCCACTCATGGGAATGAACAGACACTCTAAAATCAAGTTGGAAGTCACTAAATTACATCACCCAGAAACTATTCCTAGGTGTTTATTCTAGAGGAATTAACATTTAATTCTTAAAAGCCTACAGACAACTGATCATGGTAATAGTCAAAACTTTAAAAAGCCAAAATATCCTATGTACCATGGTATCTTATTCTGCAACAAAAAAATGAGTTGTGCATATACGTAACAACTTGGATGGGTATCAGAGATGTTATGCTGAGTGAAATGAGCCCACATGTCGGTCACACAGAATATTTCAACTTGTATAACATTCTCAAAGTTACAAGGAGAAACAAGGGTGGCAGCAGAGACAAGCTCGGGGTGGTGATCCTAAGGGTGACTGATCACAATGATGATGGAAAATTTGATGAGTCAAGTACAAAGGTAATTATACCAAACTATTAATGCAATAAAATTACACTGATAAACACTGACAGTGTATCAAACACAAACTCTTGATCTTAATTTTATAGTATAACAGTGCAATATTCAAATATTAGAAAGCACAGAATGAAGAGTACACAACATGTTTTATACTATTTTCCAAATTCTTGTGAAACTATTTTCACAGAAAAATGTTTTTTAAAGGCAGATTACAAAATTTTGTGTACACTTACCATACAATCTAACAATAGACCTCCTAGGTATTTATCCAAGAAAAATTAAAGATTACTTTCATATATGCTGTAAAATATTTATAACAAAATTATCCATAATAATTAAAAAGTAGAAGCAATTAAAAAATGTGTCTGTTGACCAATCAATGAACAAACTTGATGCTGAAAAATAAATGGAAATGAGCTATCATACTATTCACAAACTGGATGAACAGCAAATCCACTATTCTGTGAGGAAGGAGCTGTTCTATACTTTACGATTTTGTTCATACGGCTTCTTCGAAACAACAGACTTGAGAGGAAGGACAGCTGATTGCTTGGGCTGGAGGGGTATGCAGGTCTCTCTGGGCTGACCTGGAGATTCTGTGTATCGGCTGTGCTGACGGCTACACAGGTGACGACTCTGTGAAAGCTCATGTGAATGTACAACGTGGCAATGCTTCCTTGTAAAAACTATGTCTTTACAAATTTACATTAGGAAAAAACAGGGGATATCAAACTATTTGGAAAATATTGTGTATTATGTATTAAGGGAGACAGAAGTAGATTTCTTTTTAAAATCTTAGCATTTGTTATCTTTGGTAGGTTGAATTACTCATAAATCCTACTTTTCTTGTCTAGTAAGATTCCCGTATGAAGTAGATATGATTCTGAAGAACATCAATGCTATTTTTAAAGAAAGATTTGGGTATATTTACGTCTGAACAGAATACTGAAAGTCAATAAGCCATCTGCAAGCTCAAGAGCCACAAAAGTTAGTAACATGATTCAGTCCAAGAAGCCTCAGAGCTGAGAAGCCGATGAGGTGGAAATTGAGGTGCAGGCCCAAAGCCCAAAGACCTCACCAAGTACCAGTGTTCAAAGGTGAAAGACCTAGAATCTGATGTCAGACCATGCCCATCTGGAAGGTAACAGGGAGAGAGGGAGAGAGCTACCTCCTCCATCCACACTTCCATTCCCCCTGGAACCTAGTCAATTGAAACTTATCCACATTATCGGTGCGTCTTTGCTCTCAGTTCATTGACCCACACATCAGTGTTCCCTGGAAACATCTTCAGAGACACCTAGCCCTAGCACCTTATCAGTTCTCTGGGGAATCCCCAGCACAGGCAAGTTGACACTCAAAATTAACCTTCACATCCTCTTTACTTTGCAGGTGGAACTATGAGGGCTAAAACAAATAGTGACCTTTTCTAATTATTTCACATTTAAAAATAAGCTACTTATGCCTTCAGACCTGAATTTTCTCGAGACAGAAGCACGATTGTACCTCAAATATCATGATATATTTTGACTCAGGAAAGAAGTAATTTTCATTTTTCCAAAACTCCCATCAATTATCCCACAGAAAGTGTTTGGGCCTAGACTAGCTCCTACAGGTAGAATCCACACAGGGCCTGGACAGAGACTGGTCCTCAGATTTTCCCCACATCGGATCCATGACTGTTTTGAAAATATGCATTTTGATCTCAGATGATTCACGGTAACAGTCCCACCCACTGGACAGGAATGCTTAGCAGACAAGATGATGGTATGAGAAAGCCGAAGTGACTATCATGACTGGTTAGAGTTCACGTCCTTCCTACTGAAGCCTACATGAGCACCAGAAGCAAGTATCACTTGAGGGAAGTGTTGAACTTCGATCAATGCTACCTGTGTTTAATACTGATATTCTGGCTCTGCGGCCACTAACAATTTATCTAGAATCTCCATTCTAACTTGAGTTATACAACCGATTACTCTAAGTATTACAAAAGTTAAGTCATTTAAAGTCTTTAGATGATGTCTGGTGCATGGTGAGTACACAGTTAGCTGTTATCAGCAGTTTCCTCATGTCTTTCTGCTGATTATACTGGTTTGGAGATACTAGTGTGGAAATCCACCTCTAGGTCCTTGAAGCAATGAGTATTTTACGGGGAAGAGCCACACACCAGGGCCTCCAAAGGAGAGGAGTCATTTAATCATTAGGGTTCCTTCCCTTGGACAGCTAGTCACAATCCAGGTGTTGAGGTCTCTGCAAAGAACTGGGTCACCTTCCATGAGCAATGGTCACACACAGCTGGATAAACTGACAGGTCATTTGAGCCATGAAAAAATAACATCTTTTCAGATAGGTCAGAAAAATCAAACAGTTCACCCCAAACATTAAATGTTCAAACATTTCCCCTCTTTAAGAGAGGACATGTCTTATTCTGTAACTGCAAGGGAAAAATGCCTTTGTATGTTATTATTGGTCTTTCTCATGTCTCTGAATCACTAGCAAGGTCATGAATATAGTCAAAGTGATATTTGCTGGGGGATTAGGAAGTCTACGTTTTAATTACAGCCTTTACTTTTAACTGAGGTTGAGATTGTGACGTAGAATAAATTCCTAAATCACCATGAATTGGAGCACCCTGGAAACAGAAAAGGATTCAAAACGAAGGTGGACAAATTCGAATGTGCTCATCAAGTGTATCAGCCCATACAATAACGATATTTCCTGGTAAGGCAACAGTATCTGAAACTCAGCCGTACTCGATATACACTGAATTCATTGATAATTTACTTGATCATTGTACATTAACACACATGGGAACAACTATGCAAGTGGTGGGAAAAGCATGAAATGTGGAATCATAAAAGTGAACCCCTCAACTTGTCTATATGACTTCGGATATATATTATTTACATACTGGAGCTCAATTTCTCTGCTATACAGTTTTATCACATATATTAAATATTAGTTTTGTCATGAAGATGCAATTGATTGGTACAAGTAGAAATACTTGTTGAGCTCTAAGATGCTAAGTAAAAGATTTTTACAGTTCCTGCCAGTCCCAGGTCTGTTTTGACGCAAACTGGCATTGGGTGAGTGGAGCAGCCCCAACGCCTGTCGGTCTCTGCGCACAGCTGTGAGGAGGCTGCTTGTCCCATCTCGAAATCTTGGCAGAAGAGGTGGAGGGATTAGAAAGGGGAAGAGAAAGCCGACACCTTTCTTTTCTGCACCTAGATTAACTCACAAATGCAATTTTAAATTAAAGTGAGTCCTTAAAAATGAGATTTATTGTCGTCTGGGTGTGGTCACATAACATGCTCCGAGGGCGGTTTGCAATGGCACCGAGCCAAATCCACAGTGGGTGTGGAGACTTTCAGAGCGCAAGTATCGCTCCACCCTGCTGTCATGTTGCCTAATTAGTTGCTGTGTGGAAAACAAGCTTTCGGAGTCAGAGCAATCTTTCATTTACCGTCATGACGCAATGGAGAAATGGCACCTACGGGTGGAGGAAATATGGAGTCTGCTCTGACTTCAGCTTTCTGGAAAGAGTCAAGGGCAGAAGTCTGTGCTCTGCGCTCTCCGGGAGGCCCATCCTCTACTGCTCCACCCCCCCCCCCCACCTTTCACTGATGAACTCTACAAAACAGCTTCTCCGTGACAGGTCTCCTTTCCAGGAAAAACGTCATTATTTTATGACAAAACAGCTGTCTTTCCCAGACCATCTTCTCTAGGTAAGGAGTAAGAATGAGCCTTGTGAAACAAAGAGGAAAGGATTGGGCAAATTCTTAGACTAAACTGTGACACAAATATACATCCAACTGAGTGTTCTTGAGTGTATAATCTTCAGCATAGTCGACTCTCAGAGAACCAGTAGAGTCATGAATATATTCCAAGCTCATGTGAGTCTGAGTACATCTAGTCTAGTTAAGGCTTTTCGTTTTATAGTCAGCACTGAAAAGGGAGATTCATTCACTTGAAGATGAATAGCTAGAAAGCAGCAGAGCTGGAACATATTCTTCTCCAGACTCCCAGGCTGGTGTGGTTTTCTGAGACCACAACTTCCTCTTCCCTCAGACCAGAGTTGGGCATGATTCTGGATTATTTCTCTTCCATCACTCTACTCCAGGAAACAGACCTAGACTCATCTTCTATGTACCGATATCATTTTATACATTCTAATCTTTAATTTACATTCATATTTTTATTAGTTTTACTCCACTGGCCTTCGACCACAGCCTTCAGGAGATGTTTGGCCATGCCTGGAGTCACTGTTTTGTTGTTGTTACAATTAGAGAAGGGCTACAGCTTCTGGTAAACTGTGACCAGAGATGTAGGTAAAGGTTCTTGGCTCAAAATGCCAGTGGAAAGATTCAGAAACCCTGTGCTGTTCTTTTTAACTAGGAATAGCTCCAAGAGTTCATTAGTTATCTTGGTGTTTAATCAATTTTGTGACAAAGAATTCTGCTGTTACTCAAAGAGCACTAACCAGAAAAGTCATGTAGTACTTCCTTTTGAATGATGTACTAATTTTCTGTCCTGCCAGTCACTAGGATAGGTAGCTCCAACAGCTCAAGTTCAAGATAAAATTCCTACAAAATACCACAGTCGAGGCTAAGCCAGTAACACTCCAACTCTAGGCTTAGATTCCCTCCACTCCTAAGTAACTATCTGGCTAATCGACTTGTTTTTCTCTATGGTAGTGGGGATTGAACCCAGGACCTTCCCATTTAGCTACATATTCGGGCCTTTACTTTTTACCAACCTTAGATCTCGAGACAGTCTTGCTAAACTGACAAAGCTAAGCCCAAACCTGTAGACTCCTGCCTCGGCTTCCCAGAGTGTTGAAATTACAGATGTGTGCCACTGTTCATAGCACATTTAATTTAATATCTGTCTTCTCCTACCCAATTTAATCTTTTCTCTTTCTTCACATCCCAATTTTGATTAACAAGTTCGGCTTACCAACCCAGTTTTCTCCATGATTCTAATTGCAAGCTGAACAGGACAACTGAATCAAATTTCTCCATAAGGTCAGCATTGAATCTAACCATTGAATTTGATTTGGTTTGAGCCCAACGCAGTATGTGACTAGAATTGTGGAAAGAATCAAGTTTGTGGGCCGGGGAGTTAGCTCAGTGGTTCCAGCACCTGTCTTGCAAGCGCAAGAACCCGGGTTCGGTTCCCTGGTGACCACATACCAGACTGGGTGTGGAGACTCCCAGCAGCAACCAGTACCACATACCACAGTGCCGGGTGTAGTGGTTCACGCCTGTAATCCCAGCACTCGGGAGGCAGAGGCAGGAGGATTGCTGTGATGTGAGTTGGAGGCTGAGCTCAGAGACAACCTGAACCACAAAGCGAAACCCTGTCTCAAAAAACCTAAAAAAAAAAAAAAAAGAATCAAGTTTGTGACCTGAGGTACCACTGTAATCTCTCCTCTAAAACATTTCATACACACATGCACACACACACACACACAGAGGCACAGGCACAGGCACACGCACACACACACTCCATAGCGATTTATTTAAACATTTCTCCATAAGCTAAGAACTTCAGAGAAATCAGAATGGTTTATCTGTGGCTTTCAAAAGGTAATAAAAAGAAAAGGTCTGATGGGACAAGTGTAAGTTCCTGCATAAAAGGATTGATACCGACTCTTCCACTAGCGACAACCTCATTGCTCAGCCTCTATCACTCTTAAATCTGAAAATTCTAAGGCCAGACGTGGTGGCACTCCTGTAATTCCAGGACTCAAAGGGCTGAGGCAGGAGGATTGCAGGGGGTCTGAGGCTAGTGTAGGGGTACCCAGTGAGACTCCATCTTAGGAAAAATAAAAATAAATCTGAAAATGTCACCTAAATTGTATTCCTGCAGCATTCACAAACAATAAAGCAAAGAATATAAACTTTAAAATTAGACAAATTGAAGTATGTATCCAGGATCTACTATTTACCAGTCATAAAGTATCCATAAATTGTTTTAAATTTCAGAGCCTTGATTGAAGTTAAATTATTTAGTTATGGTACTAATTGGATTTGACCATTCTTAGGTTTTGGTACTGCTCAATAAATGTTACTTATTACTAGTTCCTTTTTCTAAAACAGACTAATCTTGTATTGTGACTTCCACCCACAAAAATCCTTCAGTGATTCCTCCCAGCCAAGATCCTTCCATCCTCCTCTGCTTTTCAAAGTCTGCATAATTTAGTGATGGCTTACGTATATGAATATATTTATACTTGTGAAAGTTCTTTGTCCTTGACATCATCCTTATAAATATGTGCTGTTATTCCTCTGTTTGTCACTTTTGGAAGAGGAAGGATTTTAAAGCTAGACAAAGACAAATGGGGCTTCAGTCTAGGTTCTGCCATTGCACATGTATGTGTCTTAGTGATTTCGTCTGCCCTATTTCAATGTATGACAAAGTGATCTTAGCACTAGGATTACTGCTGATATCTGCAGCATTCATAACTAAGAGCCCGGCACACAGAAGGCCTTTACTACCTCCCAGTGAATGTAATAGCATAATGGTTGTTCTGGTCACCTGAGCAGAGACACAGAGCAGGTAGCTTATCTCTTTAAATACTTCAACCAAGACCCAGATAAATCATCTTTGGATTATTCAGCTCATAAACATTTTTTCAAAAGTACTAGAGTATTTGATAGCTGAGCCACCTGTATACTATGATATTCTATTTCTTTACCTAAGTAAATTTACCAATCAGACCTTTTCTACATTGTCAGAAGATTAGAGTGATTAGAAGCAAAGATCCGGAGTTAAATTGTCTGGTTTTCTGTCACTGACTAAACTTGGGCAAGTTGTTTCACCTCCCCTTGCCTCAGATTACTCATAAAATTCTAGAGTTGCTGTATCATAATTAAGTATTAAAATGAAATTAATCAATATATATAAGAGCTACCCAGAACAGGTTCTGGCAATTATAAGTTTTCAAGAAGTATGAACTGTTATTTCTATTTTATTCTTTGTTCTCTCTGATAATCCCTTTTTTAACTCCTCTTCAGAGTTAGCCAAGAAAAGGTTCCTAAGACACAATAACTGGAAATAGGACTCAGTTTGGGTTTACAAGACCTAAAAAGAAAGTCACTGACATTCTAAGAGAATTTGTAGAAAACAGGACTGCTCACACTCTGGTGGGTTACGAGTTGGTTCTCTCTTTCTGAAGAGTACTGTGGTTCTGAGAGTAATGTAGCAGGTCAGTGATATTTATTTCATTTATTTTCATTACTCTTTGTTTTAATCAGTATATAATAAGTGTATATAACTACAGGATAGAGTGGAGCATTAAAAACATGAATATAATAGGTACTAATAAGATCAGGGTAAATGGCATTTATTCCAGTTCAGATGTACGATTTTTTGTGCGTGTTGGGAACATTCAAAATTGTCTCTATTAACTTTTTTGAAATATTCAATCAATTGTAGTCAACTCTAGCTATGACACTTTACTATAAAGGGTTAGAAATTATTCCAGTGGCACCTCTGCATCCACTCGCCACACTTTCCCTGTGCCTCCTTCTCTCCTGCCCTTCCTACCTCCAATCTTCACTCTGAGATCTCCTGAGATCTCTCTGAGGTCTCCTCTGACATCAACATTAGTCACTCCACGAGTGGTGCTGGAAACAAAGCACTTGTCTTCCTCTTCCTGACTTAGTTCATTTGGCATAACATCCTTTACCTCCATCCACTTTGTTGTGAACAACAGATTTTTATTTTTGTGGCTAAATAACGAGGGACACCTAGGTTGATTCCATGTCTCAGTTTTTGAGAATAGTGTTGCAATAAACATGCAAGTACAGATGTCTCTTTGAGATACCGGTTTCATTTTCTTTGGATATACACCTTGTTGTGGTAATGCTAGATCATAGGGTTGTCTGTTTCAAGTTTGTTGTGGAAACGTCATACTGATTCTCATAGTGACTATGCTAATCTACATTCTCACCAACAGTGTGCGAGAGTTCCCTTGTCTCTTAATTGCCAGTGTTTAGGGATTTTTTTTTAATTTTGAAAATTGCCATTCTAAAAAGAAGTGAGTAATATTTTACTGGCATTTTGATTTGCACTTCCCTGATTACTACAGGTGTTGAATTGGTTTTCAGATAATTATTGATCATTCATACATTTAACACATTTGATAAATGTCTAAGCCATTCTCCTTTAACACATACTTTAAGTAAGTAGATCTGCAACCATGCCACTTAGATTCTTTAATCTAATGAAATAATAATAAATCTAATGAAATGTGCTATTTTAAACATACACGTCAAATAATCATAGCATTCTCTATAAAAAATAACACTTAATGAACAAAAGAAAATGGTAAAATTAACAAAATAATATCCATAATGCAGCTACTTACACTGGAGGATGTCAGCTTTCCAATCCTAACCTCCTATCACTGTAACCTGTGTTGCAAAATGCTCCAGTCTTAATTCAGCTCCTCAGTTCTATAGCCTAGGATTCCTATTCAACTCCTTCTGAATTTTTCAGTGTTACTCAGTACTGTTCTTCCTGCACACACCATGAGTCTCTTCAGTGCTGCCCACTGAAGCAAACTATCATCTTCTCTCATAAGTGTCCCTCTGGCTTCTCATCAACTTCCTGGCTGCCATTTGGACATTTGTAGTATAATAGCTTGGGTTTTCAAAATACAAATCAGAGTTATGAAGCTATGTGTCAGAACCTTCTGATTTTCTTTCGTCAAACCTCAGAAGTGGAATTGGACTCAAGACACAGCTGCAATCTACAAACTGCTAATGAGTCTGTCCAGTGCCACCCTGAGCTTGTGTTTGCACCTTTGCTTATTGTATTTTAGTTCCAGCAGTCCCATTCTCATCTTCTAAGGTGTTGAGCTCATTTTACTTCCACATCAGTCATATGTCAGACTCTGCTTATGTCCAAGCCTGGTCACTCTCTATTTCATGGTTTATTTTTTCTTTTCCTAATAGAATAACCAAACTCTGGGATCCTCTTGGTATTAAAGAGTTTGTTCCATTATCATTTATCTTCCTGCCTAGAATATCATCTCTAGAAAGTAAAAATTTCATGTTAGAAAGAACTGTGTTTTCCTGAAAATATGTATTATTATACTTTGTTTTTAAAATTTCATTGTTATTGCTATTATCACTATTTTTATTGATATTTCATTGTCTGACTTGGGGATTTCCATTTGGCTTTCCATATTTCAGAGTAAAAATGATATTGCTCCTTTATGCAGATGTCATACCTTAGTACACTCCAATGTTCTAATCCTTCCATGAAAATCTTATATTTCCTACTGACAATTTTTAGTTTTGTTCAAATCGCTTGATCTCATCAGCCATCTTTTCATAAACTACTGTTTATAGAAGTCCTATAGAATAGGACTTGATATATCTTTGAAATCTACGCCAATTAGTTAACCTACTTTATCTCCATTAAATACCCTCAACAACCCAGAGATAAATATGATGCCCATTATGTGGATAACAGTTAACTTTTTTTTGCTAATTACTCTGTCCCATGCATTGCTAAAAATATCCTTATATTACTCAGTCTTAATAGCAACTCATTTTACAGGTCAGAAGCAAAAGAGCTGAGAAATAAAATAACTTGTTTGAGAGTTTATTCATATTGTTAGTGGCAACATGGAGACTCGACCAAGTGCATTGAACTGAAACCAGTATCATAAGTTTTCTACTTCACTGACTTCCCTTCTCAAGAAATTTCTTTATGGAATTTAAAGAATTTGAGATTAAATAACAGAATATGGTTATAGTAAAAAATTTATATGCATGAGTCTAAGCTATTAAATAACTTAGTTTATTCCAAAGAAATTTAATGTCATATCAGAATCATGAAAAGTTTATGACTAGAGAAATTGTAAGAATCCAAGACTCTCATTTCCAGGCCGTTGGTCATCCCTTATTAACTACCCCACTCCCTCCTCTGTTGAAAACGTCTCTCCTATGGCTGTTCACTACTCACAGCTTACATGAGCCTTCTTTCCAGAAAATTGAAAAAGATGGACTGGTGTAGAAATGGAAATCCCATGAGGAATTGGAGCTACAGGAGCACAAGATGATGACAAAATACTGAGAAGAGACAACAGTGTCAGTCAGTGCTCTCCTTGACTGAGCACTCTCTCATGATTCAGGAACTCTATCTGTGCATGTACCTCATTATATCCTCAGGACAACCCTGTGAAGAAGGTATCACCATCTCTATTTCCACATTAGGAAAAAAAAAGACAGTCTATTTGAGCAGCTTTTTCAAGTTCCCAGGGGTAGAAGTGCAGGACCAGAATTTGAATTCCTGTATGTCTGACCCCATATGCAGCTGATAAGAGCTATACATAGACTGCCAATAAAATTACACAGGAATTTTGCACAGTTTTATTTTGTTATTGTTTATCAATAATTTTAATATTGTAATGTGGCTAATTCAGCTTTGTATGTCACATAGAAAGAATGCTGGATGTGGGAGCTACAAAGTTGGTGAGAGCATCTTGAGTGAGAATGCTGCGTCTTATCTTACACAACACAGGTGCATGAAATAGTCCTGACTGGACATGCAATATCCTTGCTCTCACTGGATTACACACCCAAAACTGTCCTCCTCAGTATTGTTATGGCCTAATGGCAGAATCCAGGTCAAAATTTCTCCATTTTAATTCTTGCAAAACAGTGACAAGAGTTTTTCACTGACTCTGAGAATTCAGAAAATCCTTAGGATTCACCTATTCCAATACTTCAGTAAGAAACTCAAGTCCTTTTGATATTAAAACACCAGGTAGCGACTTGAATGAATCCCAAAGACATACGAAAGATGTCATAGTGAAAGAAGCCAGATGCAAAAGACTACATGCGTAGAATTTCCTTTCTATAAAATTCCAGAGAGATGAAACATCTGTGGTAATAGAAGTTCACACAGTAGTAACTTAATAAACAAGCTATTATCCAACAATTCCACTCTTGATTATATTCCCCACCCAAACACAAGTATAAGTTCACTAAAATAAATGCTGAAAATATACATGACACATTATTCTTTAACATCCAAAGGCTAGAAAGTACTCAGACATCCTTTAGCTACAGAATGGATCTAATCTATTCACAAAATAGAATGTTATACAGCTAAACAAGGAGGCTGAATTATCAAGTAATGTAAGCACTGATTTGGACCTTATTTAAAGCCATGTTGAATAAAGGAAACAAACCACAAATGTTGAGAAATAGCATGATTTTAGTTATATAAAGTTCATCACAAGGATAAAACTGCCTTATAATATCATACATAGTCATCGAGGTAAATTTTTCTGAGAATTACTTTAATCTGAGTTTGGCTGAAGATAGTAGACAGGGACTCCTGAAAGAAGCTACATAAAAGACCAATCTCATCTCATTGTGAAGAAAAGCGAATAATTAATGACAGACCTGACTGAAGAAATGATGCATGGCTTTTTACTGCAAAGACATTGAGGATGTGATTGCTTTTCCCCAATAGTGGGGATTGAACTCAGGACTTTGGGTTTGCGACCAGACACAGAGCTGCTAAACCCCTGGGTAGGGTGAGATTTATCATTAAATAAAAAAATGAAACTGATGGTATCTACAATCATATTTTTCTATCTGTAAGACTCATATTCCTATAAAAGGGCACTCTCGAAAGTGAAGTTTGACACCAAAAGTTACAGTTTCTCCTGCCAGTTTCTTTCTTTTTTTGAGACAGAGTCTCACTTTGTGGTTCAGGCTGGTCCTGAGCTCAGCCTCAAACTCACATCACAGCAATCCTCCTGCCTCTGCTTCCCGAGTGCTGGAATTACAGGCGTGAGCCACCACGCCCGGCACTGTGGTATGTGGTACTGGTTGCTGCTGGGATGAGTCTCCATGCCCAGTATTGTATGTGGTGACTGGGGTTCGAACCCTGGTCCTTGCCCTTGCAAAACAGGCGCCGGAACCACTGAGCTAAATCCCCGGCCCCTCCTGCTAGTTTCTTTACTTAGGAGAAGACACCTTAGACAAATTTTCACTTTTCTCCTCCAGTCTTCACTCTTTCCTCCTGGAAATACTTTATCTTTCTCACATTAGCATAATAATAAAATATGCATTTATTAAAATTGTGAAAACTGTAACCTAAGTGCGTTTGATATTGTTCTCCTTGGAGGAATTATATTTGTTTCGGGAAAAGGACTAGATGGAAGGCGACATAGGACAAACGGTGTTGTTCAATGGTAAAGTGCTTGCTTAGTATGCTCAGGTCTTGGGTTCCTCTTCCAGCACTGCCATGAGTGAATGAATGAATGGAGGTATTTATAGTACTATCAAAAATATGAGTAGGAAGAAAGCAGCTGGGCTTTCAGGTGGAATGTGGGTGGTGATTTCTTGACTTTATCTGGAAGAGGGAAAAGCTTATCAGGAGGTTCATAAGGGAAGCACAATTAAGACATCTCCACCCTAAAGAGTAAGTAAGGCCCTTGGGAATCAGAGTATTCACATAACTGAAAAGTAGATAGGCAAGTTCGCCATGTGTAACAGGGGATTTGCTTCAAAAATTGAGATTAGCATATTGAGTAAAAATAGCATATTGAGTGAAAATAATTTTAAACAGTGATATTAATGAGTCAGTCAGTATCTTGGAGAATATGTATGTTCAAGATTCCTACCTAACTGAGAATTAACTTCCCCATGACATGCAGTTTCAATGTCCAAAGAGAAATATTCTAAAAATCTAGACAGATATATATTGCTCCTTGACTAAAAGAAAAATTTACTCATGTAATTTAGTTGATCATTTATAAAATATATTCCAGAGTTTATTGAAGTATGTGTGATTGTTAGCCTTGTTATAAATGCAAATCAACATGTTCTTTTATTTCTCCTATAACTCCATTTTGCTGAATTTTCTACCTTAGCAACCTGTATACATAGTCACACTTTTTTCCTCATCCTTACATGGAATTCCTCCACCTCCAGGATGCAAAACTTTAAGTCCTCTTCCTGTTCTATCTCCTTCTCTATTTCCTCTTCTGTAACCCACTCAACTTGCTCCTCATGTTACTCATACCACCAGCATCTTCTCCCCTTCCTGTTATCTTTGGCTGTGAGTCCCTTTCGGCCTTGATGCCTCTTTATTCCTTCATAAATTCAATATTCAACCATGTTAGGTATCGTATCTCCTTCAGTACCAGAGTCTTGAGCATCAACCACTACACCTTGTATCATTTTAGCCCTACTCAGAAAAGGTCAGGCATTTTCATAAGAGAGCATAGTACCTACTTCAGGAAATAGACTTTGGGTTCAGGCACACCTAATTTTGAATTTCATTCTGCCACCTACTACCTGCCTCTACAGCTGACATCATCCAGTTTCTCTGTGTCTCAGTTGGGAATGCATATGTATCGCTGTGCCCCTGGATTATACTGTACTGCCTGACAAGAATGAGGTGCACAATGAAGCATCTGTTGAAAAAAGATTAGACTTCTAAACTGATGGAAAAGGCCATTAATTTCAGCTAATATTTTCTGTGTGTGTGTGTGACTGTGTGTGTGTGTGTGTGTGTCTGTCTGTCTATCTGTCTGTCTCTTTCTCCCCCTTCCTTCCTTCCTCTCAAAATATGTCTATAATTCTGGTTAATTTCAGTCAACTTCCTCTTTCATGCTGCCTCAGGAGAATGACTACCGTTTTGTGAAATTGACCTTTCACCTCTCCTAAGCATTCCGTCTCCTCCCATGTCTTTAAGGATGGCCTTATCAAATTTCCTCCAGTGTTCTCAATATAACAAGTTTTTCCTGAAAACCCACAATTATGCCTTATCTTTCTCATCACTTATTACCTCTGCTTTCCCACCTTGCCTCTCGCCACCTCTTTTTTTTTTTGCCACTGTCTGTTTATGGCATTTACTTCTTTATCCCTCATTCATTCACCTATCAGCAAATTGAATTTAGTTTCTTTCTCTCATTTTTAGTGATCATTCCTTTTTTGAAATCTTTTTAATAATCTGTACACTTTGCTCTTCACTCCCTGGCTTCGATCTCTGTGAATGACTGTGTTCAACTACCACTTGATCACACTTTCTTCTATTCACGGAACAGTGTTGATATCATTTACTTCCTCTCACTTTGTTGCCTCTCTTCTACATATATTATCAATTTCTCTTCCTTTGTCTTCCTACTGCAGTTAACACCAAATCTTTATTGCTCTTGTTAACTTCTCTCTTGGGTCAGACATCTAACTTTCTCCAGCCCCTATTAATTCCATGTCCAAAGCAAAATTCATAGTCAAAATCATCCCAAACCTACTTCTCTTAGACTCCCTATAGTCAGAGATTCCACATCTCCAACTAGAAACTTTGAAGTCATTTCAACATATTTTATCTAGACATACTTAACTGATCACTTCTTTTTTTTTTTTTTTTTTTTTAGGTTTTTGGAGACAGGGTCTCACTTTGTGGTTCAGGCTGGCCCTGAGCTCAGCCTCAAACTCACATCACAATCCTCCTGCCTCTGCCTCCCGAGTGCTGGGATTACAGGTGTGAGCCACCACGCCCGGCACTGTGGTATGTGGTACTGGTTGTTGCTGGGTGTGAGTCTCCACACCCAGTATTGTTATGTGGTTACTGGGGAATCGAACCCGGGCCCTTGCGCTTGCGAGACAGGCGCTGGAACCACTGAGCTAACTCCCCAGCCCTAACTGATCACTTCTTATTTCTCACTACAAAATCCCAAATCCCTACTTGTATTCTTATCTTCATTATCAATGTTCTTATTTGTTTTTATTTATTTTAAATAGAGCTCTTGACTTTTTTTTTTTTTTACCTAGGTTTGGAAATCCTGCATAGCTGATCTCTTTTTACTCTTTACACCCATTTATTTTTTGATACCTTTTACACACACAGACTGCCTTAAAAATAAGGTACTTTCTAAAATACCTTGCAAATTTTCATCATTCCCATCAGAACCAGTATCATTATATCATATAGAAGTATATTAGAATAGAAAGATGAGGAAGGATACAGTAGAACAAGGTGAAATCTAGGTGTTTGGATGAAGACAGTAGTTTGATCACACAATAAGGAAACTTTACACTTATTTCTAGTCTTTGGAATTCTGAAGTATGGTTTACATTACTGAAGCTCAGAACTGTAGATTAACTTGGGACAAAACTAATTTACCAATAAAGTGAGACAGGAATGGGAAATTTTTAAATAATTCTCCCTAAGTTCTAAAAGTTAAGTATTATATCATAAGAAATTGACCAGCAATAAAGTTTCCTTTTAATATTCTATCAAGTTAAATGAGTAACACTAACAAATTCCACTAAGTCTAATAAATAGGATGTTGATTTAGCAATTAGCATATTACTAGTAAGCCTGTCTTGGCTGGAAGAAATAAATGCAGCTTACTTTTCAGCTACCTTATATAATTTAAACAGCTTTTTATCAGCTATTCCTATTTATAGGAATTCTAAATTTCAGAATTAGAAAAGTCAAAGACATTCCAAGTTGGAACAGATGCTAGAAGTCATCTCCTTCAACACTTTCATTTTACTGATGAAGAGACTGAGGGAAGCAGATATTTGAGGTCAAGACAGGTTATTTCATTCATTTATTGAAGTAAATATTGATTGAATCACTACCATATATTAAGTATATGTTGATGTATGAGCCAGGAATAAGTTCTACATTTCCAGACTCTCCACTTGGGTTCTTGTGCTATAATATAAGCAACCAAGCATTTAATGGCAAGACAGTTTACCAGCTAACATTTCTGTCACTGATACATGATCGAACAGCAACAGAGGCCTAACTTTGACCTAGACCTACCAAGTCAGTCCTACCAATCTCTGCAATTCTCTAGTGAAATAATTGGTTAGTATGTGGTACTTACACAGAATCTCCTTTATAAAAGCTTAAACTTCATTTTAACAAGTTCCTTAGCAAATCAGCATGAAATGTGAGGAGCACAATCCAAAAGGAAAGGACAGTTAAAAAAAAAAAACTAGCATTTATATTTTTAACAGAATTTAAGAAGACTGATAACACCAGCAAATGTTATTCCAAGAACTAGAAAAAGACTAAGTGACTTTGCTCAGAATACATAGTATCTCTGAACTTGACCAATAGACTCACCATTACTATGAATTAAGCTTCACTGCTTTTTAAAAATTCAGTTCTTTATTGTTACATTATGACTACACATCATCGTTGCATTCAACATTGAGAGTCTGTAGCATATATGACATTACTTAATTCTCATTTTTCCCATTCCCCCAGCCACACTGCAAATTCTCACCACCTATATACATAAGCTTTGTTTCCTTTTTTATTATCACATTCTTTTTCCCTTAGTTATTTGTCCCTACATCCTCTTTCCTTTTAAATATTTTCTATTTCACAATATCTACTACATGTACTATAACTCATTTACATTTTCATTTTCTCATACCAAAGAAAAGATACGATAGCTACACATCTGTGACACGTTTATTTCACTTATGAGGATGTCCATTTGCGTATGAATGACTCAATATTATTATTTTATGTGGCAGAATAATACTCCATTCTATAAAAGAACCACATCTTCTCTATCAGTCTCTATTTGATGAACATTTTGGTTGTGTCCAAGATTTAGCTATCACAAACTGAACCGCTATAAACATGGGTGCACATATGTCGTTATATGAATCTTTTAGTTCTTTGGTATAAATATCTAGCAGAGCAATGGCCAGGTCAAATGGGACCTCCAGTTCTAGCTTTTTGAGGAATTTCCACACTGATTTCCATAGAAGTTGTATGAGTCTACATTCCCATCAACAGTGGAAAAAGATTCCTTTTACTCGGCAGCCTTGCCAACATTTGTTGCTGGATAATTCTCATATAGTTGCCATTCTTTGTGGAATAAGATGAAATCTCAGTGTTATTTTCATCTGCATCTCTTGAATGACCAGTGATGTTGAGCATTTCTTCATATGCTTCTTAGCTGCTCTTGCTTCTTCCTCTGAAAAGTGTCTGTTCATTTCAAGTGCCCATTTTTGAATTGAGTCTTTAAATTTGGGTGGACTGAGTTTTTTAAAGCTCTTTATATATTCTAGATAGTAGCTTCTGTCTGAGAAACAGCTGCTAAAGATTCTTTCCCATATTATTGGTTGCCTTTTCACTTTATTGGTAGTTTCCTTTGCTGTGTAGAAGCTTTTTAATAGAATGAGATCCCATTTGTTGATTTCTTTCACCAATTCTCATGCTATAGAGGTTTTGTTCATGAAGTCTTTCCCTAGGCCAATGTCTTCAAGAGTTCAGTGCTTGGGCTGGGGATTTAGCTCAGTGGTTCCGGGGCCTGTCTTGCAAGTGCAAGGACCCGGGTTCGATCCCCAGTTAACCATATACCATACTGGGCGTGGAGACTCACCCCAGCAGCAACCAGTACTACATACCACAGTGCTGGGAGTGGTGGCTCACGCCTGTAATCCCAGCACTTGGGAGGCAGAGGCAGGAGGATTGCTGTGATGTGAGTTTGAGGCTGAGCTCAGGGCCATCCTGAACCACAAAGCGAGACCCTGTCTCAAAAAAAAAAAAAAAAAAAAAAAAAAGAGTTCAGTGCTTTTCTGTGCACTCATATGTACCTCATTTGATCAAAACAAACCCCTGAAATATATTGGCATAATTTTCTTTTCCTATCAAGTAATTGTATCATAAGAAAGTTTAAATAATTTACAAGAAGTCCCAAAAGAAACAAGGACAAAATTAGTCATACAATTTCTTCATCACTCAAAAAATAAAAAACAACTTTAAATTCATAAAAAACATGTCATGTATGTCTCAGTGTATAGCTATGTGGTTTAATTCAGTAGTGGGGCAAAGAGGCTGTTATCTTTAAGGAGCAGAGGAGAAAAGATCAAACATCTTCCACCAAACCAAGATGCTGCAACTACCTTGTGGAAGAGCACCATAGAAAATTCAACTTCATGACTGAATATACCAATCAGGATCAATCTTCGTATCTGTCATCAATGGATGCTTCCATGCAGGGGTCTGGATGGGATTACAAGTCAGTATCAACAGTGCTCTTTCTCCTGTGGTGAAACAGTCTGTTTACTTATCTGACAATAAGTTTAGTGTTTTATAGCTTTGAAAGAGTCTTCAGAGACTTGTGATCAGGTCACAGCCTGTCTGATTGCTGTACTTTCACACTAGCTGTTTAGACTCTTTATTTTCAACCCATCTCGGCCTGGCACCCCAGGATTCCCCTGGGCTACTCTGCACCCCCTCCACTGTACCCACCAGGGCTGGTGCAGCTGCTCTGTCTTCTGCTTGGCTGCTTGTCATATTTTGCTTAATAAAACCCCAGCCTCTTTAAGTCTAAGACTTTGTTCTTCTCTCTCTGCATAGCTCGACTCCCTAAGTCCAGCCCAGGGCATGAAGTAGAACCTAATTCCTTGCTGATAGGATTCTCCGATGTACTCTTGAGTGGATCCCCAAATAATGTTCATTCAACCTCCCACCATAATTCTCATCTCCTTCATGACAAGCTACTCTTCCAAACTGAATCTCAAGTCTTCCAAATGTCAATAACCTAAAAAAATTTATTGTGTCTAGTAAATTACTGATGTATACATATATCTTACAATAATATTATAGAAAGCAGAGCTCATTATCTTAATACCATGGCAGTACTGAAATACAGACATAATACTGTATTTTTACTTTCATTTCACAGATAAATGAATTGAGATTTGAGGAGATTAAGTACTTTCTAAGTTTATGTCTCTAATAAGTGAGATTTAAACTCAGATTAATTCAAGTTTAAGAAATATATTTTAAACTAGTCCACTGAACAGATAAAACCTCACAACCTTTTACTGTATCTTCCCTATGAATATTAAAATGTACTGGTGAGCCTACAATTTCTAACTTGAGCTTGGAGATCTAGGCCCTGTTTGCCATTGTCCCATACCAGCATGTGGACAGAGTTCCATATTCCAGCCTCTCCCAGAAATTAAAACCCACTGCAGTTAACCAGGCTATGCATAGAATTCTCCCAAAATGTGACAAATCATCTACATAATTCTCCCAAAATTCTGTAGGGTCGGACAACACATTAATCCTTCTACCTGCTGGATGTAAGTTGCTGAGACATGAAAACTATTTTGACTAACAACTATCCAGTAGCAAAACAATGAGCAGACTGTTTTCCTACCTCAAGCATGAAAGCACTATACATTCAGACCCCCTTAAATGTGCTGAAGTTAGGCAAGAAATATGGTAAGACAAATTTTGATTAATCTCTATGTTGAAGGACATAAATATTTGATGATGTGTGACTTATTGAATTCCAGATGTGCTCAGCCTTTTCACCTGAAGTATTAAATGAATATCCACAACTTTATTAGGATAGCTAAAAATATGACCTTCAAATATAAATTGACCTGGGCTTAACTTGTCATTCTGAAACTTGCTATTTGTACTCTAAGCTAATAATAATATTTAAATTTTGTGGTTCCTATGAGGATTAAACACGTGAAGCTTATAAAGTTGTAATAATATAGGAAATGGTCAGTAGCTGCTAATATGTGGGTCAGAGATGCAAAGAGGTTTCCTAAAGTTGTACACATGTCCTGTGGCAAGACTGAGACCAGGCTAAACATCAATTAATTTTTATGGCAATATACTTTCCAGTCATTCCTCTGCTGGCTTTTAAAAAATAAAATTTCATGAGTATATTCATTCATACACACCTTACTTCTGACACTTTTAGCATTTTGACAGAAGAGTCAATTAGTTAAAATCCACAAAATCAGCATAATTATTATTAAATTATGTTTTATGAAATATTTTAATGACTTCATTGATTACAGGATCTGGATCAGAACACACCTTGTCTAACTACCTGAGGGAAATAAAGTTAAATTTGCCATAAATAATGCTTCCTGAACCACTGGGTGTGTTATCCAAAGATGTAAAGACTGCTTGGTGAAATAAGACCAAGAAAGATGTTGGATCTTTCTTTTGATAATTTAAAACAAAAACAAAGCAAATTTCTTAGCAAAGGGTGATTTTTTTTTATACCCTAAATAATAAGCTCAGGGTCTGGCAGATGTTTAGAATAGAAATGTTTTGTTCGACTTGGCCTTCTTCTCAGCACCCAAAAATAGTAGTTCTTGACCCAATTTTGTTTTCCTCTTGCTGAAATCTCCTGGTGGTTGTCAAACAGCTGATTCCACTGTGCTGCTAATGGATTCTACATCAGGGAGAAGAACGCTCATGATAAATCAGTCTTGAGCCTATTCTTTTAAACAAAGGAACTAATGTTCAAACAGGCTCTAGACTCCAAGAATAGTGCTTTTCTTTCATTAAATTAAAATTACCTTCATGATTTACATTTTTTGAGATACTATGAATTTAATCCAGGGCCTCATAATGAGCTATTTATGGAGACTTATTAAGTTTTGGGCCAGTCTCACTATTACCTGGTCTAGGTTTGACCTTTTCTTCTTCCTGCCTCAGCCTTCCAGAATCCTAGGATTACAAGTCTGTTCCAACACCCAGAAACTGTATATATCCTAACTGTTGAGAGTTTTTGTAACAGTGAATCGATTCATAGACTTACGTTTTAAAAGATCTGTGTCAGAATGTTGAGATTGTAACAAAAAAAGTAAGGAAACAAATTTTATGTATATGGGGGGGGTAGGGTGAGTAGGGCTATGGGAAAAAATGAGAATTAAGTTGTGTCTTATACTGGTACAAATCCCCATTATGGAGGGTAATCATGATGTGTATATTTAATGTACCAATAAAGATAAAAAAAAAAAAGATCTGGGTCAGTGTTGCCCATGGAGACATATTAAGCCATGAAATTAAGAACAAGCTAATTCTTGTAAATTTTCTTTATAAATCTCTTGGACGTATTATCAATTTGGAATTTAGGGACATTGTTAAACTTGGAAAGACAATTTGAGTTACAAAATTTAAAAGAAAGAAACTCAAAAAAGTGTGCAGTTTCCCTCTAGATATATAAATAAATTTGACATTTTCAATTAGTAATAGATAGTAATAATGATATAAAATTACCATGTGGTAACACATATGTTTTGAGTTAGGGTATATATAAATCATTGTTTTCCTTTTAAATTTAAGCTTTATAGAAGTACATACACTCCATACACTCTGATGGGTTTGAAGAGGGGTATACTCTTAGGAGCCCATCACCACAAACTACATGCTCAATTTTTCCATCTTATTCACTGCTTCCTAAAATTGACTGGACTCTCTCATATATGTTTTATTCTATGGACACTTAAGATAATATCTATTCCATTAATGTAATTAAAGCACACAAATATTAAATATAAAATTTTCAATGTTGATTTTGATCATAATATATATGTCTATATATACATATATAATGTGGTAGTAAAATGAATCTAAAAATATTAAATATAAATTATATGCTGTTCAGAAGATCTCCAAAATATATTTGTTGTGCATAATTGAAACTTTATACCCATTGAGCAAAAATTCTCATTTTTTTTGTTTCCACCCCATAGCAATCACCATTCTATTTTTTATTCCTTTGAGCTTCACTATTTTAAATGTTTTATATAAATGGAATAATAAAATATTTAGTCTCCTATGCCTGGTTTATTTCATTTAACATAATGTTTTCCAGGACACCTATGTTATTACAAGGAATAGGATTTCCCTCTTTTTTAAAGCGGAGTGATAATTTCCTTGTATTTGCATTCCACATTATCTTTACCCACATTCACTGATAGATATTTTAGATGAATGAAAATGAGAACAGAATGTTTCATACAGCAAAGACAGTCTTAACATGGAAATTTATAAATGCCTACCCAAAGACCTTAGATAAACAGTGTAATGACACCTCAAGAGTCAAGAAAAAGAGCAAGCCACCTCCAAAATTAGCCCAATGGAGAAAATTACATGTTTAAAGCAGAAAAGAATGAAATTGAGACTAGAAATTCAGTGGAAAAAATCAATAAGAGCTGGCTTTAGAGAAAGTAAAGAAAACTTTTAGCTAGACTAGGAAAAAGAGAGAGTCAAAAAAGAGCAGAAATGATGGACATTTAATAACTAATGCCATATAGACATTAAGGATCACAAGAAAACACTTTGAATCTTTACATGAAGGAATTCAATAACCTTAAAGAAGTGGATGATTTCCTTGAAATATATAACCTACCAAGAATTAAGGGATTGAAAATGACTAGACTAATAATGAAAAAGGAAATGGAGTTAACAGAGAAAAGCCCTGTCATAGAAGATAACTTTTCTACTGAATTCTATTAATCATTTAAAGTATTAAAATCAATCCTTATCAAAATATTTTTTTAAATATTGGAGAAGAGAAACATTTGCATGTATATGGAGGTGGGGGGTTTAGGGCGGCCATGGAAAAGGGTAAACATGAGCCTCAAGATACATCATTTAGAGGTATAAATTCTCAATGTTGAATGTGATCATAATGTATGTATAAAATATACCAATAATGTCAGTTTTAGAAAGAAACATTTGCAAATTCATGTAAGAAAGCTGCATCAGTGTGATAACAAAGACAAAGACAATACAAGCAAAGCAAAGTACACATCAATGATGAGCATTGGTGCAAAAGTCCTCCAGGAATATTATCAAACTAAATGCAATTGTACGTGCACAGGATGATGCACCCTCATCAAGTACATTTATCCTTGGGATACAATCACTAAAAATGATACAACACATTAACAAAGATTTAAATTAAATTATCATCTCAATAGATGCAGTAAAAGCTTTCATGGGAAAGTATTCAATGAATTAGGCATAGAAAAAAAATACAGTTCAATGTAAGTGAACAATATTGGACAGCCTCATAGGTAATATCACTTTCAATAGTGCAAAACTAAAAGTTTTTCTCTCAGGTTAGAAGGAGCAAGGAAGGCATCGACTGTCTCCAGTCTTTGTACAGAACAGATTTTGGCTGCCAAGTAAAAATGTCTCCTTCAAACTGAAGCCTGGAATTGCATTTCATGTCTCCGGATGTGTTTCCCAGCCAGTCTTTTGCTTCCTGCCCAGAGGTCCTCTTCCACTCTCTGCTCTTGAGTGTTCCTTCACTGTGTACCTTACTTTTTTTTCCCTTTATTGATTTAATAAATAAACATCATGCTCACAGGCAATATTGAGAATTTGTACTGGTACATGTGTTTTGATTCTTATATTTTTCCATTTCCCTGCCCTCCCTACAATCCCCATCCCACTATATACATAAGTTTTGTTCCCATTTTTTGTTTTTTTTTAATCTTCATTGGTACATTAAGTATACACATCATGATTGCACTCCATAATGGGGATTTGTACCAGTATAAGACACAACTTAATTCTCATTTTTTCCCATATCCCTACCCACCCTCCCATTTTTTGTTTTTACTATCAAATTTTTTCTTTCCTTTCTTGACTTTCCCCTACCCACCCTTTCCCTTTTCCCTTTGAACACTTTCTTCCTATTTCACAATAACTATGGTATATTCTGCACCTCATTTACACCTTCAGTTTCTCATGTTAGAGAAAGTACTTCTCTAAGTGCCAGGGAACCTCCCAGAGGAGTCTTTTCAGAAGACCTCGCCCCAGTACCCACGAAATCCTCACATTTCAATTGTAAAATCCTTCTAAAAGCTTCTTTCTTTTGAGAGGTTATTGTTCACGTCATTTCTGCATTGATTCTATAATAAGTAACTCTAAATTCTTGATGATTTCCCAATCATCTTAAGTAACTAAATGACTCAATAAAGCTCTAAGAAAGCATAAAACAAAATGATCTATCCTGCATATTTCAAATAATTTATGATTATGTTTAAATATTAATGGACAGCATTTCTTGATCACTTACTATTTTTGCTATCTATCAAACATGGTGTAAAGTTTTCCTTTATTTTTTTGAATCCTTTAAGAGCATGAGGTGGTAGCTACTAAACACAATTTATGGGAAAAAAAATCTAAGAACTCTACAGAAAGAAAAGAATGAACAGCGCAGAGACAGGAATCTGGAGTATAGAGACATCATTTACAGCTTTATGTAGAAGAAGATGCTGAAAATTTGTGGATACAGTTAGGCTAAGAGTATATCTATCAATTATGTTTTAAATCAGAAAGATACACATCATCACATCAGTGTCTTAGGAAACATTTCAAGTATGGAATGAATTATATCATTTGAATAAGAGGGAGATAAAAGCAGAGAAATCAATTAATTTTTTAACAGACTTTTAAAAGTTTGGCTAACGATCATGAAGGTTTGCACTAGGATCAGGGGGATTAAATTATAGTAGGAATTAAGCAAAAAATGAGAAAAAGATATCTTCTAACATTTTATCATATATGAAGTTTGTCTTCTGGGAAGACAAGATGTATATAAAATTTAAAAAAGTTTTTTACTAGTTTTGCCAATTAGTGACACAAGAATACAAAAAGTGAATGTATGAATGAGATAGAAATTTCTGGGGAAGATTTTTTATAGAAGAATCTGTTTGAGCTCCAGTGTGGGCCATTTCCAACTTTTTCTCTGAGAGTCACACTCCTGAGTCATTTGGTGATGTGTGCAGACCTTTTGGGGTGTCATAGCTGGCATCACATGGGCAGATGCCAAAAATGCTGCTAAATGTCCTCTTTGCCCAGGAAATCTGTCCCACCCTGGTCCAGACAAAATATCATCTGCTGGACACTGTGAATATTGCCAAGCTTGAGAAATATGCTTAGAGGATTAATAATAATTTAATAGATGTTGGAAAAGTTATTTCACAACTGGTCCTGCTTTCTCTTGTGGAAAATAGAATAGTAAAGGTAATAGTGCTCAAGAATAAACCAAATAAGTTACTAGTTAAATATTTATCATATAATAAGTGCTCAACATCTACAAATATCCATACTTTTTTCAAAAAAAGGAAAATAAAGGGGCAGTAACTGAAATCAAAATGAAACATTTTTGCTGATTTGAAGTTACTGTATCTGGTCACTAAGTCAAAAATTCATAAGGCCAGCTCCAGCCTCTGCCAGGCTGCCACAGTTTAACAAAACTTCCTAAAGCTCCAGCCATTCTGCATTGGTCAGGAGTCCTTTCCCTATCCCAGCACATGAAGTGGAACTGAATCCTCCTTCCAGCTCACCTATCTCTTTTCTGGCAAAGACACTGTGCTGAAAATGTTAAAAAAAAAAAAAAAAAACTATGATTTTGGGAAACAGTCTTCATGATCCCCTGTGCCACTAACGTACCATGTGCTGCCTTTCCAACTCTTTTTCTTCTTCATCTCAAAGTGCGTAATAGAGTTTACTCACTAACATTTCCCTTACAGAAATAATATTCTTTTACTACCATGTACTGTGAACACTGCACATCAGTTTTTTTCCTGAGAACAGTGTTCAGATTTGCTCACTCTTTCATTTCCCAACAGTGGTACTTTGAAGCAAGCCAGCAGCTTTTAAAATTTATAAGCTTAAATAATCTCCCTGCCTCCAGCCTTTCTCTGCAGTGCCCTTTGCTTATTACATGCCTCTTTCAACACATTTTCTATGATATTCTTGCTCAGAATTCTTCTGCAGCTCCCTCTGCATTTTTTACACACTGATAGTCTTCCACTTGATATCCAAGGCTCTCTGTGAACAAGCCTATGTCACCCCTTCAAATCCCATCTCCATGACTTGTTTGGATGCCAATCTCCAGTCTAGACATCCCTGACCCTCACACTTCTCCCTCCTGGTGTATTCATTTCTCTTCTCTACTTCATTTCCACTGAAATGCTTTTATGCCATTGCTCAGGGCAGTCAAGCAATATTAGTGAGGGTCTGCTTGGACACTTCTGGCACGTGAAACCCTGTGGTAAGCATTTAAAGATACACACAAACGAACATACACACAGAGGAACACACACACAAACCACACACACACAGCACAAATTCTGCTCTTGCTGTTTTCATTCTAGAGAGGAACACATCTATCAAGGAGCACTTAAATGTGATTTTCACTTAAATATGAAATTGTAGGTGGGCTGAGTGCTGCTGCTGTGAGGTAATACTATGACAGTTGGCTTGATTAATGAGAGGTGTGTGGAGTGGAGGCTACTTTTTGGTAGAAGGTCAGGTGAGCCTGGAAAATGAGCTTCTTGTCAAGAAAAAGTAAGAAGCCCATTTTGATAATGTACAGCTCAAAGACAAAGGTGGAGTCCTTTTCACAGATCTACACATCAAAATTCAAAAAATATAAAGCATTTTCTATATATTAGCTCAACTCTATGATGTAGGTATTATTTTGATTCTTTTATTAGAGATGAGAGATCTAAAGTTTAGAAAGAATAACTTTCCTGAGGTACCAACAGAGGAATACAACCATTCTGAAAATGTCCTAGATGCTATAGAGTAAGAAAATTCAAAAACAACATTTGATCTTGTGCAATAACTGTATGGAAAGATTAGTGGACAAACGTATTTAAAGCAGCACTACAACTCAGGTTGTTTCTGACATTTTACTGTCATACATATAAATGGCAAAGCCAAAGGGTAAAAACTTGAAAAGGGCAATAGAGAAATTATTAAATAATTCTAGTCTATCAGCATAACAAAACATTATTCAGTCTTAAGTTCTATAGATAGTAGTTTTGATCAATATACGAAAATGTTCCAGAATAGTATTGAAAATGTTAAAAAATAAAAATAACCCCAAATAATATAAATAATGTTTCCAACTTTATGTTTTAAATTCACTGTAAATATATACATCTCAAAAGATAAATGGTGAATCCTAGTCTCAGCGAAGAGAAATATGTGATCTACAAATAAGGAGATATCAAATTCTCTTTGGATGAGCAGCTAAAATTTTAGTTTAAGAACACAGGGAGAATCTTGTTTTAAAATAAGAGTAGTGAGCTACATATATATGTACTATATTATCAAATTCATGAAATAATTCAACATTACTGAACCAAAGAAGCCTCAAATTTGGGGCATTGCTTCTAGGTATCATGAAAAGGGATTACATCCTGGATTATTTCTCCATATTATGTGAACAAAACTAACCAAATCTGAGATGCTGAGGCAGGATCCTGGTCCCCAGGTCCAACCAGTCTTCTTGACCACTAAACCTGGGTCCAGCTAAGCTCTCTGAACTCAGGAGTCAGATGTTAGCTGTCATGTTGGTTCACTAAAATATGAGTTTGGTAGAAACAGGCTTGCCTTCTGGTCCAGCCAAAAAAAAAAAAAAAACTAGCATCTTCAAATGCTCCAGTGTCATCCTCCTCCTTGCCTGTTTAATCCCTGAGATTCCAAAGATAGCTATTGTCTACTTCATTTCTCTTTTCTTACTAAAGGCCTGAGTTTAATTCTCATTCCTCAAAATGATCCTCTTTTGACCGTAGACACTGGATTGCATTGACATGGTACTAGTAAAGTCTGGTCTAGCTCAACCTCTAGTCAAGAGATCAAGAACAAGCAGGTCCCAATCTCACAGAAGCTGGAGAAAGGAACATGAAATTCTTGCTTTCCTGTGCACATCCTTAAAACTCATGGAGGCCATACAACTTGGGCCAGTTACTATATGGAAAATAGAGAAAATTAATATACATATTTCACTAGGAATGTTCTACTGAAAAGTTTTTAGCACACAAATACCAAGTCCATAACCATGAGCCACTGCCATCCCCATGAAGTTGTGGTATTGATGACGAGCAAGCATGCTAGTCTATTTCTAGCTAGTCACAGGACAGAAATGTAACTAGGCTGTAAGATTCAGGCTATCTGTTTTGATCCATAATTAATTTTCTCTTCAGTACTAATGAGTGAGTGACATATGGTTGGCAATGGAAAAATAAGTAGACAACTTAAATGGACATACCTTGAGGATATCCTCATAAGTGAAATAAATAGGGCACAGATAGGTACATATCACATCTTTTCTCTGGTATGAGAAAATGAAGATGTAAATGAGTCCTAGCATTGTATGTTATAAATTGTGAAATAGAAAATGCTCAATGTAAAATAAGGTGAAAGGGGACAATGTTGAGATTGTAACAAAAAAGTAAGGAAACAAATTTTATGTATATGGGGGGGTGGTAGGGTGGGTAGGGCTATGGGAAAAAATGAGAATTAAGTTGTGTCTTATACTGGTACAAATCCCCATTATGGAGTGCAATCATGATGTGTA
>PVIR01011148.1:0-48191 GCA_004026965.1 Petromus typicus | reverse complement strand
AAGAACTTGGATTGGAAGACATTCGCGTGATTTTCTCTACTAATGTTTCTTGGGGAGGTGAGCACTGTTCTTCCTCACTATCTCAGAGAGGCCACAAGGAAGCCAGCAGCAACTTCAGGCTTTCTGAACCGCCACCCCCACTTCTGCATCTGCACCTGCTGCAGGACACATGGAAGGCAGGGATCCACCTGGTCCCCTCTGCTTCCCTTCTGCCTCATCCATTTTACCACAGCAATATGCTTTCCTTCTACACCTTTGGGATGAACCTTGGAGTTAAATTTTTCTTAAGAGTAATTACACAAAACCCTTAGTTCCACAAAGTTGTTTAGGAGCTAAGTTTTAGGCACAGTAGTGAGTATCAAAGGTATTAGAAGGGTCCCTGGGAACCAATCCACATACCGTAAACGATAGTTCTTAAAGAATGGCATTTTCATTGAAAATTATATGTTCTTAGATATCTACTGTGGCACATAAACCACACTGAAACTTAGAACATAAAACATGTGTTTGCACCATGAAAGTGCTTTTCTTTCTGCCCATGTAGTTGCCTTACTCAGGCAGCACTAGAACTGCTGCGCATCCAAGCCAGTCCTCGGAAGGGTACAACAGCCCGGAGACAAGGTGTGTGGAGTAGCTGGCTTGGCTTTTCTGCTTCTTTAGCTGCCACAAACAAGGTCATTTTTTCTCAGGTTCATCACTCCAGGCTTTCTGTCACTGTCATAGGAGAAGACCAAGACTACCAGGATTACAGTGTGAGCCACTAAACCACCTCTGACTTAAGAATTATGGTAAAGAGTTCAGGACCTCTGTGGTTCACAGATAGGAGGTCACATTGATCTTTGGACCAATGCCTGAGCCAGTAGTGAAGCAGATGCTTTCCTGCAGTGGCCTCTGCTTGTAGAACTCAGTACCAGAAGTAACAACAGGTGGCCGAGAGTAGCTAAAGAGTGAAAACTTGCTGCCCTTCAAGTTCATGTCACAGTCAATGTCTTGGTTGTGATCTTCTGCAGGACAGCAGGGTCCCCGAGACCTAGTTCCTCGTCATTCCCATGATTGTAGATTGTTCAGTAGAGCAAAGTGCAACACAGTATCAAAATACCCACTAGAGAGTCACTCACTTCTACAGATAACCTCCAAAGGACGTATTCTAAATCTGCAAAAATGATTGCTTTTGTAAGAGGGAAAAGGGAACGAAATGGGCATGGTCTTTATCTGTCACAGCCCTTGGAAAGAAGAGTGTATACACATCATGGTAGATTTTCTCCAAAAATGGCTACAACCCTCTCTTCCATTCTGTTCTGATGTTGTTGTGCTTCTCATAAATTTGTGCAGTCTCATTCCCAGCCCCTTAAATCTGAGTTTGGCCTTCAACCTCCTTGGATCATAAAAAGTGGTAGAAAGATTTGTCCAGCATCTACCCTTCAGAGCTCCTTCTCTTCCTTTGGAATCCTGACTCACTATCCAAATCTGATTTTCCTACCAGAAAGACCACATGGGGAATTTCTGGTGGGGGAATGATGGAGGAGTTGCCCACGGAGAAGCCAGACCTGAGCGAGGCCATGTTGGATGCTCCAGGCCAAACCGCAGCTGAACAAACCCTCTGAGTGGCGGTAACTCAACCAGCTGAGCCTCACACCACCTTCTGAGTGAGTAAGGACAACGACTGGAACCAAAGTCACCAACTGCAGGCGGAGCTGCCACACGGTATCCGATTACTGATATAATGTTCGCACTCCTCAACACCAGTTTAAAAAAATAAATACACAAATAAATTCTATCATGTACAGGTCCAAAATCTGTATGGTGAAGATAATCATTATGTGTCTTGCTGCACTGCACACTCCAATGCCTAATGTCTCTGACACCAGCAATCTTCCTGCTGATGATACAGTATCCGACAAAGCCATGCAAATCAGTCAAATCAAGGCAAAATCAGGGCAAGTGAGTACAGTGCGAAGTGGCACATGAGCAGTGGAGGGAGCCACGACGCTGATGAAGGTGACGTTGGAGAAACCCTCGAATCACAGACAGCTCCCGGGCAAATGAGTCCACAGCTGGAACCGCTAACACAGTGAGGAACAGATCGGCGTCAAGATGGCGCCGTAAGTGCTTCTGAGGAGGAAGATCTGAATGTCATGACTGAAGAGAGGCTCTTGGAAAATTGATGAAGCCCTCAAATATTTTTGAAATAATGACACTTTTTACGATTTGCCCATTGAAATCAAATATAAAAGGACATGCTATCATGATACTGTGCAAATTTTGTTAGAAAATTACGCTTCTCAAAATCAACACTTGATTCATCTTTTATTCTAATATTTAACACATCACTGGTCAAATAAAGTTTGTTAAATATAAGGAAAATTAATTTTAATAAGTTTTTTACTTTTTAAAAAATATAGAAATGTTTTCATGGTTTCTTTTGGTCTCTATTTTTAAAGAATTGCTTTTAGGGCCGGGGAGTTAGCTTGGTGGTTCCGGCGCCTGTCTTGCGAGCGCAAGGACCCAGGTTCAATCCCCAGCAACCACATACCATACTGGGCATGGAGACTCACACTCACCAGCAACCAGTACCACATACCACCATGCCAGGCACTGTGGTATGTGGTACTGGTTGCTGCTGGGCATGAGTCTTCATGCCCAGTATGGTATGTGGTTACCGGGGATCGAACCCGGGCCCTTGTGCTGGAACCACTGAGCTAACTCCCCGGCCCCTGAGAACTATCTTTAATTCATCTTCCTGAATGGGAAGGGTCCTCACGAAGGGTAATGTCTTGCCTCTTGTCTTGTGAAAATCCTCTGGATCCTACACATAGTAGAAGATAGGAATTCAATCAATGTGACCACAAAGGATCTGTCCACTGACGACCTCCTTGGCAATGTCGCCCCAGCAGAATGACACCATCCCATTATCCATCTCTGATCTAAACCTGGTGTTTATTCTTCTCAAAACTATTCATAGAAATCCTGTTACAAACTTCCTGCTGAAAAAAACTATCGAAGACGGGATACATTGAAAATCAATCCAAGTCCAGAAAGTTGTTCTAGGAAATAGGGCCGCATCTCAGGAGCTCAGATAGCAAGAGCCACATGGGAGAACCGGTGGGGCCACCTCACTGAGTAGGACTTGGGGAATGTCAAACCCGAGAAAAACCCGCCTGCCTGGAACAGAGTCATTCTTCTGGGTGTGTGCCCCTGAACGCCAGGCAGGAAGAAGCTGCTGAGAAAAAAAAAAATCTCTCAGCCTGGATAAAAATGAGTTAAAGTAAACCAGCATGGTAGGCATAGTAAGGACTTCAGTCCACACTGGTGGAAGACAGGTGGTCCCTTTCAATCTCAGCTCTCATAAAAACTAACCTAAGAAAAAGCTGATGGCTAAAATAAGGAGTCATTCAAAAGTGTGTCCTCTTTAAATCACATTGGAAGGGGATTGAGGGTCAGGTGAAAGGAAGTAAAGAAAAATAGAAGGAGAATGTGAGCAAAGCTTTTGTAAATCAGGAGGGAGGAGGGGTTGAAGGGAGGGAAGGCTATCGTGGGCAAAGGAAACATCAAGATGTATCATGTACAGGTCCAAAATCTGGTGAAGATGATCACTATGTGTCTCTAAAGCAAAATTAATTTAAAACATAAAAAATCATTTCGTTAAAATGTCCCATGTTTTACAAGAAAATGGTGCATAGCCGGACTTATCCAACATCCCTGAAGTTCCGTCTCTCCAGGTGCTCTACATCTCCTCCGCACGAGTAGTGAGGGAGCCGGAGGGAACCAGCCGCTGCCCTGTAACCCTCAGAGACCTTCTGTTTCTCTACAAGTGAGAACCCAGCACCACACGCAGCTGCAGGCGCCTTGACCTCTCCCCTCCTGGGAGCGCACAGGGTGTTCTGCGACCTATCAGTAGGCTCTGGGGCAAATGCAAACAATACTTTCCGTTACAATAACTTGTATCCAGGAAAAAAAACAGGCTCTGTAGAGTAGCAGCCAGAAAAAAGTTTACTGGCTTGAGCCAATTGGAGCCTGTGGAGCTGGGCCAAGTTAGCATGTTTTCCTCCGCCTCTGGATGAAGTCATGACTGAAATATGGCATTGAACTTATTTGAAAAAGGGAAGGGGAGTGGGAAAGGCCAGTAACCCTGCAGCGGAGGGCTCTGTGCCTGAAGAGCGCGTTAGGAAGTGTGTGCGAGCTTGTGAACTCTAAGTGCTTCCCAGCCCGCGACCTTCGCCTCCCACTGGGTGGAGTAGGGCCTTTAAGAGCAGTTGGAATGCAGCTCCCCGATCAGCTTAGCCAGTTGTTGCCTGTCTGAACCTCTGCCAGTCTGGGAGCAGTGCTCCGAGCGAAAGCTGCAGGCCTGCGGCGCCCTCGGCCCAGCAAGATCAGCCCCGGGGGAGGAAGGCCGAGGCCACCTGCGCAGCCATGGGAGAGGACGCTGTCCAGGCCGAAAGGTTCCAGCCCCCAAGCTCTGACACGCGCCAGGAGAAGCTCTCGAACCCCAGCCCCATGCCCTCCTCTACGCCGAACCCCAGCCTGAACCTGGGGTGCACGGACGAGGCCATCCGGGACAACTCACAGGTGAACGCCGTCACCGTGCACACGCTGCTGGACAAGCTGGTGACCATGCTGGACGTCGTGCAGGAGAACCAGCACAAGATGGAGCAGCGGCAGATCGGTCTGGAGGGCTCGGTGAAGGGCATCCAGGACGACCTCGCCAAGCTCTCCAAGTACCAGGCCTCCACCAGCAGCACCGTGGGCAAGCTGCTGGAGAAGTCGCGCAAGGTGAGCGCGCACACGCGCGCGGTGCGGGAGCGCATGGAGCGGCAGAGTGCGCAGGTGAAGAGACTGGAAAGCAACCATGCCCAGCTCCTGAGACGCAACCACTTCAAAGTGCTCATCTTCCAGGTCAGTGGCCCCCGCCGCCCACGCACAGCCCTCATACCCCACTTCCCATCTGCCCTGCCCGTCACGGGAGTGCACACACCAGGCATTGTCCTGCCTGGCTGCAGCCGGCCAGTGTGAAATCTACACACAGCTGTGGGACTCGCCCAGCCGCTCAGTGAAACTATGGCAGGTGCCTGTGGGGGTAGCAGACCCGGGTCTTTTCCCCAGCGAGCTACTGTAGGAGCTGTGAACTGAATAGGGTAGAGCGGGGCGAGCCCAGGTCCCACCCTAGTGAAATGCATCCTCTCTCTGCATTAAGAACTCGGGGCTCTAGCAGGAGCTATTAGTGGGACAAGGCAGCAAATTAATTCAATGGCTTTTTATTAACTCTTTGAGGAAATCAGATCATCGTGGGAGTTTTTGTTGTGTCTCAACCATGAAAGACTCATGACTGTTTTAAATATGCCTTTTTCCAAAGGCCACTGATGTTTGGGGACCAGCCAAATGGAGGGTTGATTTCATTAGAATTGAATTAGCCCTGCTTGATCTTTTGAGATTCTTGGGCAAAGCTGTCTTCCTGAGATCTTCTCTAACAAATGCTGCCCTAGAAATACGGAGCATCAGTCTTTACAAACATGCTAGACATGCCTCTTGTCACGCAGAGAGACCACAGCTACAAAGGGAAATGAAGGGCGTTATCAGTTTTAGTCACCAAGGCTAGTCTTGAGGGCTTTCTCCTTCAGAAGTTTCCTCGGAATAAAAAGGCCATTTAATTTTTTAAATGCATCAATGATGCAATTAATGTAGCAAGAGGCTATTTGGGGACAGGGAGGCTCTGGGGGACTGTTGCTGCGCCAAGTGGCGGGCATTTGTGATCCCAGGACAGGTCTGCCTGATGCTGGAAGCCCTTCCACCCAGAGGAACCGGGCCAGCCCACAACCCAGGAAGCGTGGCCACCCTGCCGCAGGGCTATCTCCCTGAGACCTTGTGAATAGGGCAGGATCTCAAAGCCAGGGTTGGGAGAGGCCACCACCAAATGTTTGATTGTGAAAGGAGCACAGGGCCAGCTTTCATCCTCCAAGAGAGACTCCGAGACTGGGGTCGAAATGGAGGAGGCTTCGTTCTCCAAAGGGATCCACTCTGCCAACTTGGAAGTTGAGCCTTCCTATCCCCATAAAAGGAAAGCCTCGTCGCGGCTGTCTGTCGCCCCCCCCCCATTGTACTTGAGCATTAGGAAGGTCTGGGCACCCAGTGTTGTACTGTATGGTGCAGGCTTCTGCAGCCAGGAAACTTCTTAGCCTTTAATGCAAATGCAATAGGTTTTCATGCCCCAGCTGTGCTGAAAACAGATCCAGGGAAGCTGTAAGAGATCCTCGCTTTATTAGCCTGAAAGACATTAGAAATCTCAGCTCTTGAGCTGTTTCTCAATTAAATAATGATCTCCAAACAAAGCCAAACACACACAGACCTGTCTGAGTCTGAGTTGCCAAAGGAAATTTCCTTCTTTTCAGTATGAATCAGGGAGATTATCTCTTATCTCATCCTTCAGTTTAGAAGTAGGGGGAAAAAAGCCTTTACCTAGTCAAGGAAATCAGTTTGTCAGGATCGGGTTTTGTTTTGTTTTGCCACGGATGTTCTGCAGATGTTGGGGAGGGACGAATAGGAAGTGTGACAAGAAGCTCAGGAGAACTGTGAAGCTGACATTTAAAAAACAACCGTTGGGCAACTGGAAGGCAGGTGCTGTTGTTGGGGGTCTCACGTGGTCACCTGTTTTGTCACATTGAACTGACGGGTGTGAAATTGCAGCCAGAAATGGTGGGAATGCTCCACACAGTGAGAAAAGCTAAACTAAGGCTCAAACCAAGGAACGCTAAGAGAATCCCAAGAGAGGCGTTCAGTCTGCACCCGAGGCCCTCACTGTCAGCCCCAGAGACACCTGGGAAGTGTATTAGGAGGCAGAGAACTAGAAGCAAGTACCTCGAGAAGTGAATCAAATTTCCACACAAGGTCAACATTGAACCTAACTATTGAATTCGATGTGATTCGTGGAAAGAATGATGTTTGTGAACAAGGGTCCAGTGCATGGATTTTAGGTAAAAAGTGACCCTACTCCTCCTAGGACCCTAAGGCAGCCATGCTTATGCCTTTTTGGCTGGGACTTATTAAAGCCCCCCCAGCCCCATGCACCATTCATCGTATTGTGCGACCATTCAGCATTAGCCTTATGTCTCCTCCACACCAGAGAGAGCTCCACAGAAGACCTGCCAGCGGACCCTCCCCACAGGGGAAGCCGGCCCTGCACTGTGCAGCAGAGGCCACGGTCTCAGGCATTCTGCGCCTGTAGATTATCACTTTCACTCCACTTGAACTCTGTGCTGGGATTCCTCTTCCTAAAGCCCACTGATTTTCTACTTTAACACTAGAAAAGTATGTGAAATTAAGAGAAAAAAAGAAAAGCTGTCCCCTGTCTCCAACATATGCAATACTGTAGCACTGGGAAAATTACATTTCCATTTTGTGAAGTCTTGTCATGTCCTGTAAAATCTGCAAGAGTGTGTATGTGTGCTGTGTGTGTGTGTGTGTGTGTGTGTGTGTGTGTGTGTGTGTGTGTATGTTGGCTGACTGGTTGACGAGATAGTTACAGATTTGCATCTTTTTTTATTCCAAAATGCAGTTTTTAATTTGTTCTTAATTTGTCCTACTTGAAACATCATTTGTTTATTTATCAAAATCTGTGTGGAGTTTTACAACATTGTTGTGGCTGCTAAGCATCTAATTCCTTTGCTTTACCTCAAAGTATAACCAGTAGCATCTACAACTGTGAAAACATCCATATTCCTTTCAACAATTAAATTTTTTGAATCTTAGTTAAACTCACCAGATTTCTGTTCTAATTGGTTTGGTCATAACTTCAAATCAATGTTTGAATTCAAAATCCTGAGACACCACCCAGGATAAAGGCAATAAAACTCATAGGCATTACTTATCAAAAAGAAAACGCTAAGGAGAAACAAGCACTACTACTTTGCCTGTGAGCATGGCTATATTTTACCAAAGAAACAGAATTTATAGGGCACAGAATTACAGCTGAGAGGAGGTTTTCTGTGGGGGTTGAAGAGCTTCAAGTTTCCCAGGGAGCTGGCACAAGAGATGTGGTGTCCACTCACGTCCTCTTAGGGTTCTTTTTTTTTTTTTAAGGTTTTTTTTTTTTTTTGAGACAGGGTCTTGCTTTGTGGTTCAGGCTGGCCCTGAGCTCAGCCTCAAACTCACATCACAGCAATCCTCCTGCCTCTGCCTCCCGAGTGCTGGGATTACAGGCGTGAGCCACCACGCCCGGCGCTGGTATGTGGTACTGGTTGCTGCTGGGTGTGGGTCTCCACACCCATTATTGTTATGTGGTTACCTGGGATTGAACCCAGGTCCTTGCGCTTGCAAGACAGGCGCCGGAACCACTGAGCTATATCCCCGGCCCACTCTTAGGGTTCTTGTAATGATTATCTGAAAGAGCAGTCTGGGAATAATTTCAAATCCAGAGGCCCAAATGAGAGTCCTCACAGACCGCTTGCACTTTCCTCCACATAAAAATTGTGAAATTGAGCAAAAGAGTAAAAAAGCTTCGATGTTGACAGTGGGGACATCCTGGGGAATCGGGCCCACACATGCGTTCAAATATTCATCAATTGGGTGCCTTTGATGAAAACAGAATCTTAGAAAAGTGCTTAAAGTGTACACCCTTGGGACTGTTTTAAATTGATTTTTAGAAGACTGTACTTTTTTCAAAGCCACTACTTTAAAAACTGTGAAATCAGTACAGGCTTGAAAAAAATGGAGACGTGAATGATCATCGATGTCTTCACGCACCAGCTGCTCACATTTGTATCACAATGATTAGCATTACCACATTGGGGTACCCTTCTTGATGTGTTCCTTGCCCACTGCCCTTTCAGTTTATGAGGTAAATAATATACTACAGCTTTATTATTACTATGTACACTTACTGAATACCAGCACTGCCCCAGGCACTGTAAACTAATAAATAAGTATCTATCGTGGATATTACTTTGAAAATATCATTGTATCTCTTTATATATTAAAAACACCTACCTCCTTTGTCAGATACAACCCTTCCGAGCAAATGTTTCCCCCTTGTGTTATTTTGTCATCCAACTCTGAAATGAATGGATGCGAAATGTTCTCCAAGGCAACTCAGGTCCTAGAGTTTTGACTCTTGGCTGAAAGGAAGCGCATTTCCTAGGTGTACACTATGGAATCACTGCTGCCATCTGTTAATTCTTTTTTGTGGCAATCAGGCAACTCTCACACAGTCGAATATTTCAAAGATGGAAAGCACCTTAATAATCATTTCATTTAACTTCATTTTCTATCAAAGAAGCAGAGGCCCTGAGAAACTAAGTGAAAGCAAGGTTCCGTTTTATTGATAATAGAAATTACAAAACAGAATTGTGGTACGAGTAACAACAAACGCTGTAATCCCACTGTGGGAAAGTTCATGTTCCCTGGCTTTTCCATCTCATGTTAAATAATTCAGTGTGATTCGGTTTTTGTTTTGTTTTGTGTTTTCTGTGCGTAACAAAGAACACCTAACCACTGTGATCTTAAAAAAAAATTGAACCCTTGATAACACTGAAAAGTAATGAAACTTTTAAATCCTCCCGAATGTGAAAGACTGCTTGGGGATTATAACGAATGCATTTTATTCTTATGACTTGCTGATTCTGCCATCAGCTGCCCAGGGTGCCGGGCTAATCAATGCCTTATCCGCTTGGCAATCTGTACCTCTGAACACAAGCTGGAGAAAACCATCACCGAGAAAGAGATCTGTAAATCAGAAAAGCGGGTGGGCACATTTCCACTTTAATAACTAGTATTTAGAGGTTATTGCATGAAACATCCCAGGGGTACACGTTTATGGCCCTCATCTCCCTCCAAGATGCCCCACATCCCTGTGGGAATATGACATCCTTTGTTATTTCTGTCTAAAACCAAGAATGATAAGTTAGTGGCAGGAAAACAAACTGCTGGCTTCTCTCCTTATTCAAACATGAATAAAGAGATAAAGCTGATTTCCTTTTCTAATACTAAGCATGGAGTCTCTTTTTAAAGAATATGCCTCTCTGGATTTGTGGCGGAGAAGATTTTTGTTCATAAGAAGTGTCCAGCGTGCTGGCAAGTCTCTCTGCACTGATATTCCCATGCATGCCTGCGCTGTTGGGTCACAAGAATCGATATAAACAGCAAACAAGCTGAGATGCCTGGAGAAACGTGACTGCTCCCGAGTTCACCTCGTTCCTTCTCTTTCACACTGCAAGCATATCCACCACGCGTGTGTGGAGCGTGGCGTTCATCCCTCCCTCCTTTGAAAACCCCCCAAAGGTCCCTGTGAAAGGTCAGAACCAGGACCACCTATGTCAGTGGAGACTGAGGACCTTGTTGAAACAGTGACAGATAACCAGCGGCTCCTGGGGTCTTCTGCTGGGTAGAGCTGCCCACAGGGACTAGTGCCATTTGAAGGAGCCGCAAACCCTAAGTAGACAGATGGGTAAGGAGCAGGGTTGGCAATGGCAGAGGTAAAGACGAGTACTTGATTTTCCTCTTCAAGACTGTCTGTCTTGGAATCTGCGAGACTGGGCAGAATCTGCAGACTGGCAGAGTGTGACAGCAGGACATCGAGAGCAGAAGTGTCACCTGTGCTATAGGTATAAAGTATCAAGATGTGGGGCGGGGAGAGACAGAGACAGAGACGGAGAGGGGGAGAGAGATGGCTGTGTGCAAAGCCAGGCATGGGGGTGAGACCTGGCTCCGTGGGGAGAGGGAAGGGCCAGTGGATCCATTAGCTGAGGTTCACCCTAAATTTCTACCACCAGGACCCTTCTTCATATTCAAACACCACACATAGGTCTTGCAACAGAACAGAAACACTGAAGCACACCTGTGTTTGTCTGTGTCTAAATGAACATTTCTGAAAGGTAAAACCTCCACGTGCTTAGACAGTCACATGCTCCTCTGTGTAAAGGAAGGGCTTGCCCTGAGCGAGGATGCCACAGGAAACCATAAATAAATGCTGTCTTGTGGACAGAGCATAAAACACTGCTTGGTAAATGAAAATGACGGCAGAAGCGCAGTAGTCAGCCGAGAAGACGATCTCACTTATTTCCAGTTGCATAAAGATATCTCCAATTCATTCTGGATTATCTCTGCTCCTGCTGGCTTCACTTCCTCCGGTGACATCCAGGAGTCACCTTTAGATGTTCCTGACCTTTTTCAAGTATTCTGTGGGTTTCCCACCTCCCTTCCACACCTCCACCCTCACAACCATGACTACACTGTTCACCTCTGATCGCTCCCCAAATCTGTCCTATAAGGGTGTATGTAAGAGACAAAAATGCCCAAAGAGTGAACAGCAACTATACTTTACTGATAAAATTCACCACAATGGAAAGCTGAAATATCACTAAATTAATACTGTTAAAAGCGTAGTTCATAGAGTTTTTGTGAGGGTTAAAACAGGGAAATTGTCAAATTTTTTACTTTCAGTTCCCATGAGCGCTACATCTTGCAAAATGTACCTCTTGTCAGGTAAACATCCCTTATTTTTACATTTTTTGCCTGAATTTCTGCTCTCCTTGCTGAGGAATTTCCATAACATTTCACTACACTTTGAGTTACTTCCTTCCCTGCAAGTGACATCTGTCCAATCTTCCTGATCCTCTTATCAAACTCCAGAAGAAAGCTGCTTCGGGACCCAGCCTCAGAGCCCAGCCAGCCCAGAGCACACCCTCTTCAGTGTCACTTACCTACAGGAGCAAGATTCTTTCTCTAGAAAAGAGGTCACTGCCTCTTAGGCCATGAGTTCTCCAGGTTTTCCGTGGGCCACCAGCATCCAGCAAACTTCCTTCCAGATACAGAACTCAGCCTGTCCTTCCGCGGAGGAATGTTTCTGTTCCAGCTGCCCCGGGAGCTCCTTAGACACCCACCCTGCCCAGCGAGAATCCCTTCCCAGCAGCTGCTGAGCTGTAGCCCTTCAGACTGTGGAGAACAGGAGTAGAGACTCCGCCCTCAGGGGGCGCCCACCTAGCGAGACAGGGGCAGCCGCAGCAGCGTGGAGCAGAGAGAGCTGCTCTGGGCTGAGTGCCCCTCACGAATGACTCTGGGTCACCCCACTCCTCTCACTGCTCTGCTCTGTCCTTTATACCGTGTCCCTCACTCTTCCATGACATTCAGGACAGCAGGGTGTAAGAAGAGTTTAGGAGAGAGAATATGTAAGAACATCACTCTGAAGAAGGATTCACTCGGCCAGACTGTCTCTTTCACCTCTGCCCGAGGCTTTCTCCCTTATTTCTAACCAGGCATGGAAAAGATTCAGCTGGAGGGTGGGTGTAAAGCCTGCCTTCCTTGCACATGCAGTCACGGTGTTCAGAGGCTAAGGAGAAGGATTTCAACTCACCTTTAGCATATCAAAATTTTTGTGCATTTAGACTTTGAGTCAAGAAATTTAAAATACTGTCACACTCATATAGCATATTTTGTGACTTCTATCAGCCGATCAGAGTTGTGCAGGGAGTCAGGAAGTTCTCACCATTAATGCAAACTCTGTGTGCGATTTAGACCCCACATGGACTTCTCAGTACACTAAGTCTGGTTACTTTTCAAACTGAAAGTGTCCCAGGCAGTCCAACCTGCACCCGGGTCACCTTTAGGCTCTGGTTACAGCCGGGTGTTTGGTGCCGGGAGCCTGGTGCCGGGAGCAGGAGCAGGAGCAGGCCCCTCTAACAAGTCAGCAGGACCCAGCTGTCCCTGGAGTGTGGTGCGAAAGCTGCTAATCCAGGTCAAATCCTCCAGTTCAGATCTGGAAGAAATGGAGACCCAAGGAGATTAAGTTATTTGCTGAAGATGCCTGGCCATTTTGACTCAGGCATCCTGCCACACATTCAGTCCAGCGCCATCTCTCAGGGACAGGAACAGGGCTCAGGCACCTTGCCGATAGGCTTCAGCTTTGACAATGTGTGCCCGGGCCTGTCTGGATTCTCATCTCCCCAGCGGGCCATGCTGCAGCCATGCACTTCGCAGTCAGGAGGCAAGTTCTTAGGCTCTGCCCCTCGAGACACTGCCAGACATCACCTTTGCCTGTGTGAGCAGTGGGAGGGGACACAGTAGGTGCAGGAAGGGGCAGTTTCTGGGCTCCTCACTGTCTGCTGGAGGTGGGGCCCCAGTGTTTGTCCTCAGAGAACCTCTGCTAAACAATAGCAGCTTCCTACACTGCTTTGAGCCTCCCCCTTCTCACTATTCTACTGATGACCCCAATATCTCCTACTATTCCCACAGAGGATATCCTAAGTGTCAGGGCTTCCTGAGCAGCCCCAGGAAGGCAAGCCCTTGCTTCTCCTACTCTGGATGTCACCAGCAAACCAGGTGTATGCCTCCAGGCCCATGACAAGGGGGGGGGGGCAAGCCCATACCTAACACAGAGCTGGGCAGAGAGCCTAACCAAGGCTCGCTTTATGCCCACACTTGAGGACTTCTCACTTTTCTCTTTGATCTTCTAACCTAACCTCCAGGCTCCATGACAGTAAGACTCAGGCAGGATCTAAATCCTCTGAGCTGGAGGAAAGACAGGACCGAGAGGCCTCAGGGCTCACGGCAGAGTAGCTGACTTTAGCTCCCTTATCGAAGCAGCTTCCCATCTAGCTGAGACCCAGCCCGCTCCCCCTGCCTGTCACTGACAGAGCCGTGGCCAGCTGTCCTCTGGGTATTCCCAGCAGTCCAGCCCTGGCCTTGACCAGCCTTCAGGGAATGACGACCAATTTAGAATGGATCCTTCCCATTCTAGAAAACCAAAGCCATACACTTCCTTCCCACCGTTTCCCTTTTCCAGAGCACAGACACAAATGATAGCAGTTTAGGCCTATTTGTGAAACACACCACTAACATGAAACCTACATGGCCATCTTTGCAGGAAGAACATGAGATCCCCGCCAGTGTGTTTGTGAAGGAGCCGGTCTCCGGCGCCACCGAAGGGAAGGGCGCACTGGAGGGCGAGAGCCAGTCTCTGGAGGAGACGCTGCACACAGTGGACCTCTCCTCAGAGGACGAGCTGCCCCGAGACGAGGAGGCTCAGGAGGACAGCGCCGACGAAAAGACAGAAGAGAGCCGGGCTGAGAAGCTCAAACGATCCAGCCTCCGGAAAGTGGACAGCCTCAAGAAAGCGTTTTCTCGCCAGAATATCGAGAAGAAGATGACCAAGCTAGGGACTAAGATTGTCTCTGCAGAGAGGAGAGAAAAGATCAAGAAGTCTCTCACTTCCAACCATCAGAAGACCTCCTCTGGGGGGAAAGGTTCTCCCTTCAAGGTTTCTCCCCTTGCTTTTGGGCGGAAGAAGGTGCGGGAGGGGGAAAGCCCGGTGGAGAATGAGACGAAGTCAGAAGAGATGGGGTCCAATGAGCAGGAGGAGGGCTCCTTGGCTGGGAGTCTTTCTGCCGCGTCCCTGCCCAGTGCCCTGGCCGAGGGCGAGGTGGAGAAGGCGGCCCAGAGAAGGAGCAGTTCGGGGATGGACAGCAACGCAGACCTCACCATCGTGGAGGACGAGGAGGAGCAGCCCGCAGACGCGGAACTGGCCCGGGAGATGCACGAGGCCGGCGGCGCGCTGGCCCCGGAGCTCCCTGCGCGGGCCGCGCTGCAGCTGGACCAGAGTGCCTGAGCAGCCCGCCTCGGCCTCCCTGTGCCGAGCTCCTCCGAGCAGAGGACGGACCTTGAGATCAAGACGCAGTCACGTATGGGACTCGGTTTCCTGCTCATCCCATCAGCCCGCTGCCTGGCACCTGGGCGCTGTGAGTCTCTGTGTCTTCTGTGCGTCCGCTGTTGTTTCTAAGTGTGTGACTATATCATATGCCTGAGTGTGCAAGCTGAACACGCAACTATAACGTTAGGAAGAAACGTACAAGAGGTCGGAGGGACTGGTCAGCGGTTATTCAGCCGGGAGAAATCATCGATTTATTGTCAATAGGAGAAAGTTGAAAGACTGGTGATTAGCCAGTGACCTTAGCGAGGGAGTCAGGCTGAGTTTTAGAAAGAAAAGAAGACAAGAGCTAGGGAAAACAAAAAAAGAAATGGGGAGCCAGAATGCCAAGGGCAATGAAGGAAAAGGGAGCTAAAGATGAGCTTAAAAGTGAAATATTAAGCTTAATTATTTTACTCTTTAATTAACAGTACTAAATAAGTTCATATATCCTGCAATAACGTGATGTATCCTCACAATATTTTTATTTTCTAGTATTTTAAAATAATACAGTATTTCACAGTGTTAAAACTGTTTTTCTCCTTCATAAATAAAAGGCAGTGCAAATATTCTTCCCAAAGAAATTCAGAAAGATGCTGTCTCTTTAACACTGGAGTGAAGATGAATCTTCAAAAAATTATTAATATGTATATCTCTTCTAGGAGGTTGGATCGTGATATTCTTTAATTTCTTCCAAATTTAGAATAACCTTTACACTCCAAACCATGTGATAAGGATTTATCAGATGTTGAAATACACAGGTTTGGGAAGGAAAGGAGCCATTTTTCTTCCTTTTCTGTAGATAATGATAATTTTATTCCAGGCTATATTTTATTTATACATTAATTTCACTGATTATTAACATGTTTTGTAACTTTCTAAAGCATACTAGTGTTCTATGTATGTCTACACATTCATTCAGACAAAGTAGTTTGTACTGCTGACTAACGTTATACTGAAATATTGCTTATCTGTTTTTAATTATAAGATGCTAATATTTGGTTAATTTATAGTTTAAAGATAGTGGAGCCAGAGAGCAAATTCTCTACCTTTAGTTGGTACCACTGTAAGTAACATTAAGAGTAGAGGTTACCAAGCAACACTAACAAACGATGTTTGGATTTTAATCAAAGGGATAAGATTAACAAAATGTATGGATGCTATAACCTATTCAGCTATGTCCTTATGTTACAATAATGTTACTCCAAATGTTGAATTGTTGAATTAACAATGGCTGTGTTAAAGAAGATTAAATAAACTAAAAATTAAAAAGTCTACAACAACATCGGTTTTTGGCAGAACAATTTTACAGCAAGCAAGAGGCATTGATTTTGAAGCTCTCCTCCAAATGTATCAAGAGTGTTGATTGCTTCAGTCTTGATTTCCCCTATTAACTCTGCTTTTTTCCCTGATCTCATTTAGAAATTCAGCTCTCAAGTTGAACTTTCTTGACATCACCTGGCCGCTTCTGAAGATCACCTGAATTTATTGCAGTGGCTTGATGAATCAGATAGTGCCATCTGCATTTTTATTGAATGGCGCCAGACCTTAGAGTGCTTTAAACAGCCTTGCAAACATGAGTTTACTGAACTGTACCTTCGATTTATTCATTCAGGTCACCTTTTGTCTTCTCCTGTGCCATGGACTGGGTAGAAGACTTGATTTCACGGCGGGCCTCCGTGTGGCTGTGCAGCCTTTGCAGAGCAGTGTGGCTGCGGTCACTTCTTGCTCCTGAGGAGCTGGAAGGGGGAGGTTCAGAGCTAAGGCAGTGTCTACATTCCCTTCTCAAAAATGCCTTCTATTGGTTCTTGTAAACTCGTCACTTGTCAGTGGAAAACGCCGCGCTGGCACCTTTCTAAATCTTAGTGTTCTGTGTTCCACATTTGAGGCACTAAAATCCTAAGCAATGAAACACACAATTACGCCAGATAATTGTTGGGAAACACGTACTTCAGGGACTAGAGAGAGAAGCAGTTATGAAGACGGAAGCCATTTATTCTGTGTTATTGTAGAATTATTTGCATACTGGTGAGGGTGTAAAGTCCCTGAATTAGAAATGTCTTCTTTCTTTCCATCCAATAACCCACTCCTAACTTTATGTGCCTGGAGCTTAAGAACCCATTGAGTTTTCCCCAAAGGTCAGTTAGACATTAATAGGGACTGAGATCTTTATCTTGGAAATAAAATTCAGGAGTAACAAGAATCAACTACGTGGAGCATAGATCTCACAGAAGGATGGCAAAAATGTCATTTTTCTACAGGGTTCATTTTTTTAAATACTCAAATAAATATTTCCACAGGAATATTTCCCTCTTTCCACTTAGGACTCCATGTGGCTCAGTTGCTAGCTCTTTTTCTACATAGAAATAAGAAGACCCATGTAAACTCAGTTCTGCACAAACCAAAGACTTGTGTGCTATTTATTATATGATGAGAGCCCCTGGATGGTTCAGATTTCAGCAGCACCCATCAGCAAAGCAAGACTTGAGCCTCGTGTGTGAAGCAATCAGAAGTTGCTTCAACCCAGACATGCTGCCAGAGCAAGGCGAGGTTACAGTGAAACTTATTTCTGACATTAAGACACTGCTGCCTGTGCTTGGTTAATTCCTGCTGGAAAGTTTGTTTACTGCCCTACAGCCTGATTCTAAGTGATTTTATATCGGAGATGGGGAGTATGAAGAACCGAGGCGCAGGCAGCAATCATTATTAAGAGTTCCATAGCAACCACCTGTCTTTCCCTAAAAACCAAGACTCTGACACTGAAAAACAAGCTGTAGAGGAAATTGGCATTGTGACCCTTGTATCCTGCCTGATCTGGGTGTCTACATGAGTCTTCTGCAGCCAAGAACTCATTTCTAGAGGCAGTAACACACTAGTAGGGAGACTTGTTTTCATTTTAACCATTGGAGTGCCCTGGGGTATGGGAAAGTGTGACATCATTTTTAACTCCCCAAATTAACTACCTCAATTAAGAAGTCACACCTTTAGTAAAACAACTTAATGTTCATACATGTTTATCCTTTCCACTCTAAAAATCAATGTGTTAAATTTGTATAGAGCAGAGCAACTTTTAGTCCTTCCTATTTGCTAAAATTCTTAGTGCTCATTGTAGAAAGACACAAACAGAAAAACAGAGGAACAAGCATTGTGGATTGGATCCTTTACAGCAGGCTGGGGACTCTAATGGCCAGCAATATTATGTACATACCTCAAGCATTATCTCACTTAATCAATACAGAATCCTATTAGGACAGGACTATTTATACTTTACTTCAAAAGATTAGGGACATGAGACTTTTAAAGTTCATTGACTCCAACCAGTAAGAACTCCAGGAACATCAGCCACTTCTAGTTCTGCTCGTGTTACAATGCAGAGAAAGTCTTATCTTTCGGTGTGTACTGGGAAGTGGTTCTACCAGCTTATGTCAGCAAAAGACGAACAGCCACTGATTTCCCTAAAAATACACTTTCTTTGAACACTTTCGTTCTCACTTTCTTAAGCAGTTCTGGAGTCCACCTTCATGACATCATTGGTTGTACTGTTGTGGCTGTCTCTGTGTCCTGGTTCCATTCACAGCCTTTACCCTTCCTGGTCATCTGGGTGAAGCCCGGAAGTCACACTCTGCCAGATGTCGTGAATAAGATAGTTGAGGACATGCTGTCATACTTTACGACACTGCCATCCTATTGGATGGCACTTGGTAGAGAGATTCACTGTATTGTTGATCAACCTTTTAAAGACACAAAGTAGGGCATCGATGAAGGGCATCAGAAAGAGACAAGAATGATAGGCTAACTTGTTCAAAGAAGGGAGGAGGATATTCAGAGCAGGGGCTAAGGGCCATGTGTTTTTATCACAATAAATTTTATTTAACCACGTTGATATGGATGAGGCCTTATAAAATGTTGGAGCATTTGCACATAACTTATGCACAGCTTCCTATATACTCTGTTCTTTTGATTACTTATCATATCTAACGCGACATACCTGCCATGTAAGTAAGTGTTTTACTGTATCTCTGAGGAAGAATGACAAGAAACAAGACCTCTACATGTTTGATATAGATGCAATCATTTTTCCAGATATTTTCAATTCATACTGGTTGGACCCACAGATATGGAACCATAAATACAAAAGGTTGGTTGCATTTTTCCCGTGAGAGTCACAGAGGTAAGTGACCAGCCTACGTTCACATAACTAGTAAGAGGCAAGGCCATTGTTCAAACCCAGTATGAAATCCATTCACTAAAACAGGCTGATAATTTTCACACAACTATTCTGGGTTATGAATCACCCATAAACTGTCAGGCAGCGTAATACTGACTTTATTTTTCTCCTGTTACACAGAACCACATACGACAGCACTGCATGAGTGATTCTGACGATTGTCATTCTAGTTCTTAAGTGAAACAACTCATGCTTCTTGACAAGTTGCAGAGAAACTATTTTTCAGGTCTGCTGAGGCCACGGTGATCCTGGGATCCTTGGTATCATCCATTATCAGGGGCCTCCGGGTTCACTTTAGGACACAGTTTAATAAGAACGAGCTGTCAACAGACATCGATACTGGAATCAGCTCATTCCAAGATGGCTCACAAGGTCTGCCTCAAACTCTTCGTGTTAAAGGAGTCACAGCCCTGTGTCATCCAGAGAAATTGCTACATTCTGCTCAGCTAGGTCCCTCCATAGCTGATGACAGCAGGACCAAAGAGTCCTTGTGGGGCAGTGTGGGGAAGCGGGCGGTTAGGGAGGCCAGAGGAGCCAGGTGTGGGGGTGGGGGAACAGAGCCTTAGCTCCTGATGTAATTCCTGCAGAATGGTGTGGCTCTCTTCTCAGGAAAAAAGATGAGCTGGGTCAAACACATGCACCTGTCTCCATCTCTATGCGCAAGAAATCAAAGCAAACCCTCCAGGCCAGCCTTCTTCATCAAGAGCTATGCTGCAGGCAGCAGCTTCTTCCTCCAAAAGCCTTGGCAGTGGTCACAGACTGAGATGCCTACAGGCTCAGTCACAAGTGGAGTGGCTCAAAGAGGTTGGAGCAACTGTGGGAAAACTAGTCATACCCGAGGGCAGTGTCTTTTAGGATAGGGCGGCCTCATCTCCCAGAATGTGCCCTTCTCTTATCCCCATGAAGGGAAGTTATGTTCTGGAAGCTCCCCTGGGATTACTACCCAACTCTAGGTGCCATGTGGGAAACTGGGCCTGGTGTTGCCAAAATTTAGACTTTCTTTGAAAAAGAGCCAAAATTTAGATTTGTTTTTACATGGAAATCTCCTGGCTTTTAATTGTTTGGCAACCAGTTCAAATCATTTTAAACAGTGTGCAAGAGAAACATAAATGTCTCCCAGCTGGATAGACTCCAGGGATGGACCATCAATTCTGACTCCTGCTCTGTGGAGATGAAGGAGCAGGGTTCTCCTTCCCCTCCTGGATCCATCTTCACAGGCATAGAAAGCTAGTAAAAGGATTGGATTTGCCCTAAGAAAAAACACAGAAGCCTTCATTGGGGAATATAAAATGCAAAACTGCCCTTGCCAGCTCTCCGAAGCTTCGCTCTTGCTACTTACCAGGCTCGTGCAAAGATCGTTGTTCATGTTGCCTAATCCAGTCCATCAGTCCACTGAGAATGAGCCACCCCTGGCCATTCACAATGCTAGAAACCTGGGGGTCACTGCAATGCCCTGGGGCTCCCAGGAACTGATTTTCTTGGTTTCTGAGGATAGGAAGTAACTGTACCATTTCTGTGTTTGAAAAATATCTATTCTTATCACCCACTCCGAGGTTCCATGTAACAAAAAGCCAGTCAGTATTCCACTGTGCCATCTTCCAGGACACAATTGCTGGCCCATACTCCTGCTCTCAGCTCTTCTCCACTTTTGGTAATGAAATACAAAAGGGAAAGGACACGGCTCAATTCTTTTGGATGCTAAATTGAGCCTTCAGAGCTCAGAATTGGGGGAAGAAATGGATACAGATTTAGCATGGGGTCAAGAAGTCCTTTGTTAAGGAGAAACTTTATGCTTGCAGTCACTTGGAGTTCGAAGACAGCATGAGGGTTCATTGTCTCTGAGGTTCGTTACCTCTTAATTGTCTCCATGACCCTAACGCCATGCAAGGAGAGACGGCATGTTCTAACAAGTGCATCCTTATTTGGAAAATCACATCTCCTAGGGGCTTTACATCAAGCCTATTAAATCTCTACATGGTAAGAAGCACCCAGTGGGCAGGGCACCTAGGATGGATGGATGGAAAAATCAGAGGCAGAGCTTGTGGGCTTGCCCCTGCAATCAACCAGAGAAAGAGAATGAAACGCATGGGATACAATTTCACTACACTCTTTAGTTCCTTCTTCTTTTCTTCCATCACTCTTTTTATGGTGCAAAAGTGAAGCATTCTTTCCAACTATCTTGTAGCTAGAATTTCCAGAGGTGAAATAAAATGAGTTACACTTGAATTTTCGTATAGTTGCCAAAAAATGTTACTCCAGTGCAGATAGTCATTTTTTTTAACATTTATTATGCTTATTGACCCTCTGAGTGTGCCAGGCATGCTTTGTGCTGGGCGTGGTGATAGAGCTCCATCATCCAGAAATTCCCACCTCCTGGAACATGAGAATGAGGTCAGAGCTGCTGAGATGAAAGAACTGAATTTATCTGAGCAAAGCAAAGGGGAACAGTCTGTGAAAAAGGTTTTAGTTTCCAAAGAGTGACTGAATATCATTCATTACAGAAACTATACTTTGGTCCTATATGTTATTGTCTTAGTCCTCTACCCAGAGGCTGGGAAGGCCTATGTACAATCTCCACACACCAGTGTCTGCTGACTGCCCACTTTTCTCTCACGTGGTATCTTCCCACATGTCCTTACATGGTGGAAGGTAAGGAAAGCTCTTAAGGGTTCTTTTGATTAGGGAACTAATTCTTCTCGGAATGATGGGGCTTTCATGACCTAATTACCACCCAAATCTACCAGCACAGTGGGTATTACAGGTCAATGTACAAATTCTAAAGTCACACAAACACTCACTCACCCTGTAGCAGATACCACAAATGCCAGAGATAGAGAGGGAAAGTATCAAGGTATCAGATGCTCAGAAAACTACAGAAGGTATCAAGCTGAACTTAAAGAATACACCTACACAATAGCAGGAATTTCTTTTCTCAAGCAGGACACACTGAATAGAAGAAAACCTACGAAGTCTTTAAAAAGCAACCTTGACAGCAAGTATATTTATTGGAGTTGATGGTAATCAGTGGTCAGAGACCTCAGGCCGAGGCTCGAAGAGCAGTCGGTCACCGGGTGGCTGGGGACGAAGCCCACAGCCATAATCATCCCACCCCGGGATCTCAGCAGCCCTGAAGCAAACTGCGTGTTCAACCACTCCCTCGCCAAAAGTTTTCAACTTGTTTTTTTTCTTCCTGAAACATAGTGCTAATTTATAATGTTACATAATATTTTTAGTAGGATAAGACAGTAATGAACAAATGAGGATAAAAATGGAAATCGGTGAGAAAATATGGTTCCCTTTAACTACAGCATCTTTGCATCCAACTTTGGTACAGTGCATTTCTCCTTATGGGAAGTTATCCTTCAGCTTTTGTTTTGCTTTGCATTTACTGAGGCCTTTTATTTAACTAAAAATATTAACTAGGAGAAAAACCCTATACTCTGTCTGATCCGATAATCCTTACTGTAATTATATATTTTCTTGAATACAAATATTACTGAAACCAGTTATTTGTTTATATTACTATGTAACAAAGGACCAGGAACTTAGGGACACTGACCAGCTCACAGGTCTGTAGGTCAGAAATCCACTGGGGATGCGGGGACTGGACTCTCTGCTTAGGGCTCCCAAGGCCTAAATCAGGGCTCAGGGCCTGAAAAACTCAGTTCTAACACTTGTCGGACTGAGTGTTCCACTTCCTGGCTGGCTCCTCTGGGGACTCCTCTCCACTCATCAAGGGTGCACACACTCCTTGCCTTAGATACCTCTCCACCTTCTAGCCAGCAACGCCCATTCAGTCCATTTCACCCTTTAGATCTCAGACTTCCTTGTCATCTTTTTGGATCATCCAAAGAAAATCACCATCTTCTAAAGAGCTCCTGTGATTAGATTAGGGATAGCTAGATCGATACTCCTGACATGAACTGAACCTTACAGCATACACAGTCTCAAGAGTGGAAGACACTGTATCCACAGAGCTGACGATTCGGCAGTGGGTATTCTTGCAAGAGGTGGGGCGTGTTTGGTGCTGAGAATTTTATCTACCACATCAAGGAACATGGTAAGGACATTGAAATGGTGCCACAAGTCTTAACTGTGGATTAAGCAAGCTATTTGTGTCTCGTTTCTCTCAACTCTATACTTTAGTCTTCATCACAGTTAACTGTTTTCTTATACAGCCTTCCAGGGGAAAAAAAAAAGAAAGAAAGAAGATGCATATGTATCCCTGCATTTCCTCTATAAATCTAAGTAGTATCAATCTGTATTTCATTTAATCTCTCTCAGTTCCTTCCTTAGTGACAAATGTGAATCTGCATAACTCTATCACATCTACATGGAAGTAGCTTCTTACTTTCTTTAATAGTTACACAAGACTAAGCAAAGAAATCAGCAGTGAATCACCTTTAAAACAGATACAGGTTATTCACGCTTTTCAAAGATTTTTGTGTTGTGCACAGAGCTTGCATCAGACGTATTGTTCTAACTGAAACCCACTAACTTCTTTTTAAACATATGATTCTCCAAAAGCCCCTATTTTAGGAGACAGTCAACTGTTTTACTGTAAAGCAAATATAAAGGGCATCTTCTTACAAAAAAATATATTTCAACAGGATTTCCTCACCCATAGCACCATAAAGAAGAAGGAAATAGATAGAGAGAAAGACAGGGAAATGAAAATACAAAAGCACAAGAAATAAGATTAAGGTTAAATTGAAGCCTGAAGTCCACCTATGCTCACAGCAGAAATAAAATTCCACCCTCTGATCATTACCACATCATTTCTCCATAGCAACACCAAAGAAATAAAGAAGTATGACTTTTTTCTCAGAAGATGCATGTCTTTCTAATTATTGTCATTCTAAAATTCTTAAAATGCAATGTTTGATCTATGGCTTTCAAATCCACTTTTTCATGTTTGTTTCTTCTAAGTATAAAAGGACAAGGAGATGTGCACTAGCTTTTATTGTTCTTAGAATGCAACGAGACATTACAAAATACATTTACATTACTAGTCAAAACTTGTGATTCCAAAAACTCCCACAAAACTCACGTATTCAGTTTTTCTACTGAAGTGACAAGTTTTTCTACTTTCATCAATTTCAGTGCAAACACAGTGAGCAATAATAGTGACCTTGTCTTCCAGGAGTTTTTCCTGTGTGGGCTCCATGACTTGAAAGTTCCTTTTCAGGACTCAGTCGATTGTTCTGTACTGAGATGGACTGTCAGAGACACTGTCTGTGCTTATAGATTTACCTTAGTGCTCTGAGAGGTGAGTGTTTACCCTCTGCTGCAGATGGATCCTAAAAGCATGTCCCTGAGGTAGTGTCCTGCGACACCAATGAGGAAACATTTGGGCTAACTTATCAGCTGATTAAGAGTAAACCTCAGGTCTGTGTGAGGCAATTGTCAGTGAAACAAAGAACCACAGAGAACCTAACAGGAAACCCAGCATCGCCTATAGACCCAGGCAAGCAGGAAGCCTGTCCTGAGCCTGCTGCTCAGTAGGATCAATTCCCTACATCATCTTTCAAGAAATTTTTAAGTCCCCTCCCAGTGCCTGCCTGGTCCCAGCCCTATCAGCAAAGCCATATAAACAGGAAGGCTGGAGGAGTGTCAACCTTCTTTATATTTGCTTTTCAGCCATATAAACAGGCTGGTCCAGGACCCTTGTGGTTTCTCCTACCTAAGCATTCTCTAAGTCTTTGTCCCTCTATTTCATTTCCCACCTGGATAAATACTGCAAAGAATTTCCAGCAGAGAAACACTATGTGCTAACATACATTTTTTCATTAGCTTGTGAAAGAATTAACAAGAATGGATCTCCACAGTGGGCCTGGCATGCTGCTTTTGGATGGCTTTCTCACTTCCAAAGGACACTGGACAGGTTTAAGGCTCTGCTTCGCCCTGAGCTTGAGCCACACACATGGGTTGGTGTAACACTCTTTGGACAGGTATGCTACCTGCAGTCAAAAGCCTCAAGGAAGCAGAGGCAGCAGGCACCCTTTACCCAACAACTAACACTGTACTTCAGCCATAGGCTCCATAGTGTGAGGAAGTGTCAGGTCTTTTCCTGGCACCATCATACCTGTATCCTCCTCCAGCTTCTGAGATCTTTGCTGTCCTATGCCCAGTGATTCTTTGGACCCTTGTCCTGTCTTGCCTCATATCAGGTGAGGATACAGTAACCTGCCAGATGAGTTCCAAGCCATGCTGAACTACGGATGAGTATTTCTTGTGCAAATGGAGCTGCTCTTCTTTCCTTCCCTGGGTCCCACACTTATCTTCCTCACTGGTCACGATAGCAGAAGACAGTAGTGGAGTCAACATTGAATGAGATCATATCTCAGGAATGCGGTGGCCATCACCAAAAGGAGTCATAAGAATACATAACTGGAGAATTATTATTCTATTTTGAATCTGTAAAACTCTGAATGCTAAATTAAACACATGCCATGACTTAACTTGTCATAAACATTTTCCTGTATATGCTGGTCAAGATTTGCATTTGTGATCGTCATCAGCAAAACACTGTGACCCCCTTTCTGACAGTCATAGGAGCCAGTATTCAGGAGTGGCATGAGGAATGGTCTCTTGAGAACAATGCAGCCAGAACTAAATAAATGGTATTAGAGAAATGTAGGGGCAGGAAGCTCTGTACTGTTTCCATGTAGACAGGATCTGAAGGGCTATGACACTATGGATAATACCAGCATGGCTACCTATTTTTCACATGGATGGAGATAAACAAATAGCTAAGAATCATCACTGAAAATAAGGAAGGCACAATGCCTAGCTATGAACTACCCTTTACATGCAGTAAACAAATGTGCGAGTATCACTATTTTGCCTATTATTCTAAAGTTTAATTACAAATCATAATATGATGAATTTTGGAGTACATTTTAAATCAAATAATTTGTATAGACATAGTCTCCACAAAAAAGATGGCTGGGAACCCTTCCTATATCAGCGATGGCCCTAGAGAAAACTAAGCAGATGACTTTTGAAAATTTCATCTCATCTTTCCTTGAGAGAGCTGCAGTAGATTTCACATTATAGTCCAGGGTTTGGACTTCACTGAACACATATTTTATATACACAGTGAAATGATTACCACTGTTGCAAAGACCTTCTGACACTTGGGATCTTTTGTAATTTTTTGAACTATTCTGCTGTTAAAATGTTTTGCTGATTGGAGCGAATTCTCAAATACCCACTGGTGGCTTATTTAATGAGTTAAATAGAGTGAATTTATTTCTAGGCTGATGATATCCAAAATCTAGAGTGTATTTGGCAATTTTTCATCACTGGAATGCAAGATCTGGTGCTCATAAAGGAATGCTTTAATTTGGCTCACAGTTTTAGGGGATTCAGCCTCAGGTGAGCTGCTCCAAAGAGGAAGCACAGCCATGGGCCTTGGTAGGGGAAAGCTGCTCACCTCATGGTGGTTTCGAGTCAGAACAATGCAATAGAAGGACGGGGAAGGATTGTACACAGAACCCAAGGTTCATCTCCTTGACCCACTCGGACAGCCAGAGGGGTGTTTTACTAATCCTCTAGGGATTTCTTAATTCACTCAAATTGATGTATGCCATTTACACCACACAGAGTACTATGGATGGTCTTTCTCTGTTATTAACTCATGGAAACTAGAGAATGAAAGTTAATTTGGTGTTCACCTTAAGCTTTTTAATTACAGATGAAGCCTCCCCTAAAATATTGTTAATATATTAATAACATATACACTTTACCTCTGAAGTATCTCTTGAATTATCTTTGACATTTCATGAATGTTGATAATTCAGATGTTGATAACTGCAGATTAAGGTTTCCTTTATACAAATGGTCCCTTTTTCCATGTATCATTCTTCTTCATACTATAAAGACACTTTTCACAAGTGATTAATCTGCTTTAATGACTTTAAATATTAGTCTGATCATATGATTACTCAAGCAGTCATCTAAGAGAAGGTAATTCTACTAATGAAATTCTAGATTCAGTTTGAGGTCAAAGAAGCATGTCATTTCTAGAAACTGACAAAAAATAATTAGAAAAAAAGTCAAAGTTCAAAATTTTAAACTCACACATTAAAACAACTAAGAGAAGATATGGCCACTTTATAAAAATACATGAAGATCTGTATGTCCTTCCTCTTAGGCGTTTGTTATATTTTTTATTCTTATCAAATTCTAACTCTTAAAAAGAATGCTACTAGAGATGTTCAAGCTGATCAATATCAAAATTGTATTTTCATGAGTTCTTAAATTTTCAAATTGAATTTGTTTTCAACAAACATTATATATACAAAAGTTAGAAAATAAAACATTTTAAAAACATAAATGAAAATATAAACTTGATCTTTATTTTTCATTTTGACTTTGCCTGACAAGAACATTTATATCTTCAGTACCACAATTCTTATTCTCAAAAATCAAAAAGTTTTTATTTTTCAGGGCTGAGGAGTTAGCTCAGTGGTTCCGGCGCCTGTCTTGCAAGCGCAAGGGCCCAGGTTCGATTCCCCAGTAACCACATACAATACTGGGTGTGGAGACTCACGCCCAGCAGCAACCAGTACCACATATCACAGTGCCGGGCGTGGTGGCTCAAGCCTATAATCCCAGCACTCAGGAGGCAGAAGCAGGAGGATTGCTGTGATGTGAGTTAGAGGCTGAGCTCAGGGCCAGCCTGAACCACAAAGTGAGACCCTGTCTCAAAAAAACCTAAAAAAAAAAAAAAATCAAAAAGTTTTAAATTTAGTTAGTTGTATAATGCACCGGGGTTATAGGGAAAAAAAGGATAGGTTTTTGTTTGTTTGTTTGTTTTTGACTATTTTTCTTTTAGTCACTAACTATTGCTTTTCTCCTATTGAAAAGGAAAAGAAAGCACCTAAACGGCAGAGGTACTTCTTATGTTACTGTGTTAGTCATTTTTCCATTCCTAGGGTGAAATACTTAACCTTCCACAGCTTAAAGAAAGAGGTTTATTCTGGCTCATGGTTTTGGTTCCTGTGTGTTCAGCTTGGGCCAATACAGAGCCACACCCCACCAGGAAAAAAAATCACAGTAGAATGGCCTAGGAGAGGTGCTCATCTCATTGCATCAGAAAGCAGAGAGGCAGAGAGGACCCCAGAATAAGAATACACCTGTCCAGGTCACACCTGCGGTGACACCTCCACCAGGTTCCACCTAACAGCATGTTTAGCTATTGATTTCATCCAAGGATGAGCATAACACTGATTAGTACAACACCCAACAATCCAATCATCCTGAAAACACATGAGATTCTGGGGGATATTTTAGATTTAAGTCATAACATTCCACTCCTCTTTCTCAAAAGGCTCATGTATTTCCTTTTAAGCAAAATGCATTTAGTTCATCTCCAAGAGTTGGCAAAGTTCTAATGGTTTCAACATTAAAAAATGTTCAAGTCCAAAGTTTCCTCTGGATTCAGGGCAGACTCTGAGCTGTGATATCCTGTAAAAACAAAAAGGAAAGTTAAATAACTTTTAACATACAGGGACAAAGGATAACTATTCCCATTCCAAAAGGTAGGAACTGGACCAAAACTCAGCAGGGCGAACATTAAATCCTGCAAGTTCATGTCAAGCACCTGGGACACGTGTGCCAGAATGTGAAATCCAAAGGACTTGGACGTAGTCTCTCTCCTAAGCTCACTCAGCTCACTGCTTGCAGTTTTCCTTGGGAGATGTTCCGTATTTCTGGCATTTCCGATTTCCTGAGGTCCTTACTACATATTTGGCTTTACTCTCACAGCTTTCCGTATTGCCTTGTCACAAGCACTCTGCTTGGCCTCCTGAGCCCTCTTCTGAAGTCTAGGTGGAAGCCCTCATGATCCTTTAACTCTTGCCCTGTGCAGATGACCAAAACTGACCCAAACTATGTGATGGTGTCAAGGTCTGCCGCCAGTCTGAGCAGTGTCCCTGGAATTGTGGCTGCATAGGCCTCTGCATGCCTGGGTGGTTGAGCCCTGTGAAACAAATCCTGGAGAACAAGTTTCCACGGTGACCCTGAATGAGCAGGTGGCCCAGGGTCTGCCTTCTCAAATGAAACACTTACAGTTTTGAGCCTGTAGAGGGTGGTTTTGCTGATTACTGAAATGACCTCAAGCCATGTCTTTGTACTCCTGCAAAGGTTTTTGCTTCATTTGAGTCCTAATTTCTTTAGCAACCATGTTCTCCTTTGCAGCAACTTTGCAAGTAGTTCTTTTTTTTAATGAAACTACAGAATTTTCACATCTCTTTTTGCTACTGATCCTCACTGTAGATCTGACGAAAAATAGCCAGCTGTACCAAGGCCACAGCCTAAACGTTGAGCTGCTTTGAAATTCCCTGTCAGATTAATTCGTCAGTCCTCCTTAATCTCAGTCTCCTAAAAAGTCACCGGACATGAATGAAATGAAGGCAAACTTTCTTCCAGAGCCTAACATGCATGACTACTAGTCTAACTGCCAATACAGTCCTTGTTTCCAATCCAAACCTCCTGAGCCTTGCCTAAACGATCAGAATTCCACTGGAATTCTTGATATTTATACAATCACATTTCTAATTACAGAAAACACGTATTCCAGACGTGGATGGACTCTGATTCCAAGTGACTAGAATCACTCATCAGACTCTGCTTACAGCATTTTACAGCCTCGCTGGCATCTTTGAATCTTCCCAGTCTCCCACACATCAGTCCCCAAGGCTTTGAAACCACATGGTCTGGCACAGTCACCATGATGATCTGGCTTATCTGACATTGATTTTCTTTATGACTTACCTTCCCATTGCTGGACCAAATATCCAACCACAACTTACTCTTAAAGAAGAGATTTCTTTTGGCTTATGATTTCGGTCCATATGTCGTTAGCTTGCTCCAAGGAAGAAACGGTCTGATAGTGAAAAGCTACTCACCCTATGGCAGCCAGAAAGCACAGAGAGAGTGGGTGCTATGGGCAGGACTGCACCCACCTGAGTGGGTGGCCCTGACGCCCAGTCGTTTTCCACGCACATGAGACCTTTCAGAAACACTGTAAATCTAAAGCATAACAGGTACCAGCTCTTTCAAGAGATACAATAATGATCCGACAGGCAGGGAGGATTTTGAACAAAGACATTAGCGACTATAATAATCACTTGTACTTTCTTAGTAGTAAATGGCATTTCAAGCCTTTTTTGTTTGGAAAATTCAATAACAGCAACAAAATATATTCATCTTCCCTTAAAAGGCAGTGGCCTTTTGAAATAGAATCCCAGGAAATAGTCTTAGAATGTGAAATCCTGTGACTTTCACAAATAAACCATAAATTATATAAAATTAAAAGCAATTTCCTGGCTTTTCAGCACTGACCTTCAAACGGATGCATCCCATTCAAAGATCAAATGCTAACAACTTTACATTGTACAAAGCCAGCAAGAGTCATTTCGAAACATGAAGAAATTGAACCAAATGAACATCAGATATCTAAATAGAAAATAGCAAGCACCTTCCTGCTCTAAAAGGAATGCTTTAGACTTAATTAGGAGGTATTGATTATAAATAAGCAATAACATGATGGGATAAAAGAGCCAGTCTCTTTAGGCTGAAACATAGTACTGAGAATTAGTAATATCTCATTCAGTGCTTCAGTCAACATGTCTGGACATTATGTTTGGTACAAAGGACAGTTTGAATAAGAGATCAGAGCTCCTCCATTGTAGAATCATGTACCCTCTCCCCAACGGGGATAATAATGCTTTTATAATAATTCTGTCTTGGTGTCCTTTTTCATTACCTCTCTACTCTGTTTTTCTAAATGGTAAGGTCAACCTGACATTTCCAAGAGGATTGTGCCTGTCAGCCAGAATCACTAGTCTCCCAGCTGCTGAATCTGCTACCCTAAGATCTCTAGCTGGTAGCAATACAAGGAGACTTTCAAATTCTGCAAATTTCATGTTTGGATTAGAACAGCCTTTAAGCCAGTTTCTTTAAAACAGAACCGATTTTCAAACATTGCTACAATCACATTTCTAATTACAGAGCCCCCAGAAAATGCGTATCATTTCAGACTTGGGTGGACTCTGATTCCAAGTGACAATCTTTTACTGTGTCACCCAGATGACTATCATATATGAAGGCCCTAATAATTATTCCTATTGTGGCAGAACCTCATTCTTACTTGAAAAGCCAAGCTTTTAAGAGGACTGCTAAAAATAGAGTTGAATTCTAGACAAACTAAAAAAATTGGGGAGGACAGAAATCAGTCATAGAGATGAAATTCCAACATTGGTGACATTCTTTGCCAACCATGCTTTTGCTTTGTAAACTGACGGATAGAGGCTTCGTAGAGAATATTACTAAGATGAAGGAACTTTTCTTCTAATTCAAAGACTTATTAAGGGTCAACAGAACAGACTTCAATAATTGGTTGGGGGTAGTCTGTGGTTTTCTAGTGGAATGCTAGTTAACAGTAATATTGGTTTATATCAATTCATTAGGACAAAATAAATTAAAACATTTAGGCACACTCTTTATCCTGGACCCCAGGATGATCACAATAGTTCTAGTGCAGGAAAGCTACTAATGGGGCCTCTTACTGAAAAGCCAAAAAGGGATGGTTTGCAGCACCTGTGTGAGGGTGCATCTCCATCTGAAGGGTCAGCCTGGCCCGCTCTGGGAGCTCATAGCACAAAAGTCATCATGAATCCCTAGCCCAACGGGGCCGTGTGTAGTCCCACATCCATTGGTCATTGACCACCTTGGGTGGGGTGAGGGTCATCACCTCCCGACAGGTGCAGCATCTGTCAGCAATTCTCAGAAAAAGGAACAGCTGATGATCGTGAGAACCAACACTTGGAGCAGGCAGACAGTACCCGAGTGCTGAGCAGAGCAGGAAAGTCCTTCCCTGCACTTTCGAGGCACCAGTTGGTGAGAAATCGGAAAACACCCGGGGCTCTCAGGAAGCCGGCACAGGGGAAGCTGAAGTCCCCGGATGAAGCAGCTGCGATCTTACCCAGTTGCCTTAATTGTATTATGCCCTATGACTTGTGCTTCCTTTGCCTGTTAACATCTACAGCCTCTGACATAATGTATCCTTAACCTATTTTGGTGCTCTTAATTTGGAATTATTCCTCCTTCCCGCATGAAGGCAAAGCTGCCAGTTTTGAGAAGATCCATTAAGTGAGGGGCAGAAAGCAAAACATTAACATTCAACTTCAAAAGAAATAGACTTTGCAAATCACAAAGCCTGATTCTTTAAATGGAAGAATGAAATTTCCAATAGAGAGACTCGAGGACTTAGCAAAGAGTTAGCTTCCTTAAGGTACACATGTGGGATGCATTTGACGAGCCCTCCACCCCTAAGAAATGTGCACTTTTCCTTTGGCCTGTGACTCTTACTAGTTTTCAACTATTGACATTAGCAATTCTAAATATACCATGAGCAGCGTTTCCCTCCTTTCTTCCCGAATGCTGAGTGGGAGCTGGGCGGCCTCACATGTTCAATGCTGCTCTGTAGTATTCTGAAACAGTCCAAACAAATCCAAGCCTTTATTATCCAACTCATGGATGGAAATAAGGACCCAAAAGATGGGTGGAGATAAATTTCATTATGCTTTTACCTTGTGGATGCTTGGAAGCCACGAAAGAAACTTCAGACATCATTTTGCACTTCCAGTATTCCCTCCGTCCATTCTGAGGTGACGAATTTCTTCTGGCTATCTGGAGGACAAGCCACTTTCTATCTGCATTCATTATAAAAACAGAAAAAGAAAGAAAAGGTTTGCCTATCTCCATAGGAAAGTCCATTTCTTTCTCTTTTGACCTAATCAATGAGAAGGTATTACATACAAGGGTTTGAAACTTCAGTAGAAATGCCAGTTTGGTCACAAAAGCCTTTGTTAAAAGGGCATGTGGGAGTTCACGGAGAGGGTCATCATTATAATAATTCACCCAGTATGGCTGATTTCTATAGTTCGGAGTCCAGATATTTACCCAGGATCGGCAGCCAGCCTAGGGCAATGGGAGATTTTTTCTGAAGCAAACAAATCTCCCTGTTTCATACTGCTCCAACCTAATTCTAGCCACACAACCCACACACTATGTATTTCCTATTTTGAGAAAAACATTCCTGGAACAGGGAGTAGGCAGTGGACTCAATTCTATTTTCCACTAAATTGAGACACCTTAAAGATAAGAAGAGCCACACTTTCTGTGACAAAGAAGAAGCAGAATATTTGCTACAGTGAAAAATAGCAAAACAGGGACCAGAGGAGAAGAGGAGAATGACAAAGTGACTTCCAGTTACAGGGCAGCTGGTAGTGTTTGCCAGGCTTGCTCTGGCACCCTCTTCTTCCTCACAGTATCCCACAGCCCTCAGGGAAGAGTTTCCCAAAGGCACACTGGTCTGGGGGCAAATCTCTGGCCTCAGAGCCAGACTCCAGGGTGTAGCCTGCTCCTGACCCTGCAGCCCTCCGACCAATCAGGGCTATTGATCAGGGGCTCAGTAGTCAGTCTTGTGGACACACTGTGGTCTCCTTCTCTGGATAGTTGGCTCATATTTAGATAGCATCACTATATAATCTCTAGTAATTGGAATTCTAATTTGAGGGAGAGAATAGCGGCTTTTTATTCTATTAGTACAAGAAATGACACCTTGTTTTATTATGGGTGTTTGGTTGGGGGAGGTCAATGAGTACATGAACGCAGAAGGTGGGAAGCGGCAAGGCCATCAACCACCCACCCTGAAATTTCTCCAAACCAGGGAATCCGAGGTTCGGAGGAGCTTTCTGAATGAACCCAGCTATAAATTTATCTCTGTAATGAGCCCCAGTTCAGCCTCAAAACAGAGAATTTCATCTTTTTAGAACTGCATCCGAGGAAAACACAAGGAAGGTGAATAAAAGTTCTTCAGCCAGAGGCACAGCCTCCTCACTAATGAATTAGCTGACATTTATTTCATGTTTACAGGTGCCAGGCACTGTTAAGACTTCAAGCATGAAAGTGTTATCTCTCCCAGAACACAAACTCTTGACCAGTGGGCGAGGCTAGAGCCCAGCTGGACCTGTACAGACTCTGGAGCCCCAGGTTCATTTGTAAAATGTTGATTAAAAAGTAGTCCCATTACAACACACTTTAAGATCTCAAAGAGTTATTGCATCCCATATTCAATGCAACATTATTCACAATTGCAAAAACATACAAACATCTATTTTTAAATATGAATTTTTTAAAAAATGTGTTAAATACACACAATATGAAATATTCAGCCTCCATAAAGCAAAAGAGAAAATCCTGTTATTTATAATAAAATGAATGAACTTGAAGACATTATGCTCCATGGAACAAACTAGTCACAAAAGGCAGATGTTATGTGCTCTCTCTCATGCTACATCTAAAATAATCACTGGGAAACTGAGCAGTGCTAAGCTCTGGCTAGAGAGAGAATGAAGTTATTGTTCAGCAGATATGAAATTCACATAATGGAAGATAAATAAGTTCTTAAAATCTGTTGAATAACATTGTCCCTACGGTGAACAACACTGCCTTATACACTTAATTATTAGAGAGTGAATATCATATCAAATGTTCTTGATTAAAAAATAAAATTTTTAGGGCTGGGGAGTCAGCTCAGTGGTTCTGGCACCTGTCTTGCAAGTGCAAGGGTCAGGGTTCGATTCCCCAGTAACCACATACAATACTGGATGTGGAGACCCACACCCAGCAGCAACCAGTACCACACACCACAGTGTCGGGCGTGGTGGTTCACACCTGTCATCCCAGCACTCGGGAGGCAGAGGCAGGAGGATTGCTGTGATGTGACTTTGAGGCTGAGCTCAGGGCCAGCCTGAACCACGAAGCGAGACCTTGTCTCAAAAAACCTAAAAATAAGTTAATTAATTAAAAGAAAAATAAAAGTTTTTAAATCCTCCCTTCGCAGCATGGCGGCAGGTGGAATGAACTGAGACAAAATCTGGCACCAGAGGGACACTGGCAGGACTGGCTATTGCGACTGAAGATTGAACATCGAAGATGAAAGGGGCTTAGGAGGCCACGTCCCCTGTCAGGGCCACAGAACGAGTCGTGAGCACAGCCTAGCTTCAGACTCAGGAGGCCCATCTCCAAATCCACCTGCCCGGTGGCACACGCCCCGGAAGTACATGGCCACAGGAGGCCAGTGAGTTCTTAGCCACCAGTTCATGGTGGACTAGGAGTCGAACAACAGGATCTGAGCTAGCACAAAGACTGGCAACGCCACCAATCCAAAGTGTTTCTAGGTGTTAGGAAGACTCCGGTCCTCAAAGGGCGGGTCACTGTGGGAAAAGCTAACAGTGGAAACTAGGTGTCTCTCATGAGACAAAAACTCACTGGTATGTATTTTTAATCATGAATGGATGACCATAGTCAGGACATACTATTTCACCTTAAGGCAACAGAAGTTAGCGTCTGTGATGGAAATGCAGGCAACTTCTAACACGTTCATTCTATACTCACAGTGCCAGAAATTTTTTCTCACTAGATCTTAGTCTCTATCCAGTCCCTTGAAGTAGAATCATTAGCTTCATCTTTTGAATGACATAATAACAAAATCAAGTGGCAAAGCACAGAAGGGCAGAGCAGAACTGGAGCCCTCATCTAAATGGTTCCCAGACAGCATTTCAGTCACGATGCCCCCACAGCCCTGCTCTTGTGCTGCAGAACGGTGTTCATGTATTTAGATTAAGCTCTCTCCTCAGAACTGAGGCAACCTTACCACGGCTTGTCACGCACAAAAGAAGCTTAACAAATGTTACTTTTCCTGCTAACTGTATACGTGCGATACACTCTAGAACTTTACCAATGTGTCCTCTCTTTTGTTAAATAAAGGTAGAGAAGGCACTGAGACCTCCACTTTTGCAGATAGAAACAGTTGTAAACAGTGATTTGCTCTAGTCAGAAAATGTGTAAGCAGCACCTTAGGCCAATTTCCCGGAGCTTTTCCCAATACTTTTTCCCTATCTTTGGCAACGCTTCCCAGAGTAGGTGATAAGAGCATGCAATACTGGAATGAAATTTCTACAAATATAAATGATTTATGTTTTAAAAGGCCAGTGCTCCAGATGTCCATACAGCCACACTAAGTATATTCCTATGGAGACAAGGGTGAACACAGCGTAAGAGCTGCTCTGAGATCAATAGCTATCTTTGTTTTCTTGTCCATTCAATGGGCTCCAAACAGTGTTGGTTTCACAGGTTCGTGACGGCTAGATGCCTCCAAGCTGTTGGCTTAATAGTGAAACAGAGGTTGTAAGTGGTGTGGCAATAAGGCAGATATGGTGTGTTTGTTTCCTAACTATGGGGAAATGAAAGAGAAAGAAAAAATAACAAATAGTCCAATGTCTATAAAACTGCTGTACCCAAAATAGAAGCAGCTTAGCCCTGAGCCACTTCTATTTACCTCAATTTCATCCTGGAATTGAATACTCTGGATCTCAAAGAACCAAGCCAGGCATGGTGGTGCACTCCTGCAATCAGCACTCAGGAAACTGAGGCAGGAGGATCACTGCAAGTTCAAGGCCAGCCTGGGCTACATTGGAGGAAATTATCTTGAAAACAAACAACACAATGAAAAGATTCCAGAAACTAACAGCATACTCCATTTTTTCTCTTCTCCCACAAGGTCACAGGAGGGGAAAGACAAGCTTGAGAGAGACAGACAGACAGAGACAAAGAGAGACAGACAGACAGATAGACAGAGAGGCTTTGACTCCTGCACATATGTGTGCAAAAGAAAATATCTCAGCTGCTGTGTGCAAATGGAGGAACATCATGCTCCAGGAGAGAGTTCCAGCTCCATTACGGGCGCTAATGGGTACTCAAGAAATGCTTTGTCAGACCAGGACCCTGGGGCTCTCAAAGCGACGGAGATGACATCTGTCCTGCCCTGGGGGAACTTGCAATTGAAAATTCTGACAGCAACCCAGACAAAAATGGACACGCTATCCAGATAATGCACCGGGAACTCAGAGCAATCAAATAAATATGCAGTTGGCTTTAAAAAATATATATCACTTATGTTATAATCACAGATGGCTCAATTCCCATCCATCCGTTAGGAAACCTGAATTCATAGGCTATGAGAACAAAGTCATGGTACATCTTGGAAAACAGCCTTCAGTGACATAAGTCAGAGGCCATTTTTGACTGGAGATGAATAGGAAGCTTTACAGAACCATTAGGCCACATCCGGAGTGAATCTTCTACGAGAATTTCCTCTAGAATCTCCTGAAAGGTAAGCAAACTCAGCAGCTGACCTGGGCTCTGCCTGGACACAGGCCTAACTATTCCAGCGAGCTCAGAAGAGGCCTCAAGCCCTGAACAGAGCCTTACACGGCTCTCAGTGGTTCCCCACACTTGGTTTGGTCCACATCACAACAGACTGAAATAGATGCACATGGAGAAGAAGTCAAGGCATGCGAGGACTGGGGCTGGAGATCTTGCTTCCGGACACACCACACTGCCACACCCACTTTCTTTTCTCTCTCCCGTGCCTTCCTGTCCCTTCAGCTGAATTCCTAGAATCTCACTCTTCTGCAGTGTCTCTATCACACCTTTCCGTGGAAATTCAGGGCACAGTCACTTAGGGTTACTTTCTATTGTCTGAAACACTTCTCAGGAAAGTCTTCTGGGACTGTTGCAAAGCCCACTGACATCTCCATGTAAAGCCCTAAAACCTGAAGAGGAGAGAAATGAGCTTCTAAATGCAATCTGGAGAGGTCAGACTAAATATTTTGTTAAAGGTGGTCTCAGGGGTAATATTTGTTCATGAGATAGACTTGAACATTTCCGCTCAGAATCAATAGTGGGCCCATTTGCACTGTGCTTAATGTTCCAAGTGTTTCTGTGCATTTATCCCACCTCACGCCCTCCCTCTCTGTAAATACACACCGGCGGCTCTCTGTGTCCCAGAATGCTATGGCTGGCTTTGTTGTCATCCCCGCCTGCATTAAGCAAAGACCCTGCATTGAGCAGAGACGTTCCTGGCCTAAGGTGCTGCGGTGCTAGACCTTAAACGGCACGCAGTGTCCAAGGCTCTGGGCCCTGACTGGGATAAGCCATCGACTTTCCGTGGACGAAAGCCCCAGGCAAAGTCTACTGGGGCTGCTTCCTGAACCCCTGGAACCCTGAAGAAGCAAGGGACGGGACAACCTGCCTTCTGCTTGACAGCTGTGTGAGTGCCAGTCTCTCCCTGGCACACCTGTTCCAGACAATGGAGAGGGTTTCAACATTTTTGTTCACTTAAAGACAGTGAGTGCAATTTAATGTCAGGAGCATGGAAGGACTTCAGCTTCATTTCCAACTTGGCTGTTTCCTAGAAGAATTAATCAACTCCTTTGTATATCTTGTACACAAAAGGATAACAGTTTCCGGCTGCAGTGAGTGCTATAAAGATGAAAATAATATCTGGAAAGGATGTAGTCTTAGTGGACAGCCGATAGCGGACATTGTTATTAGTGCTGATAACAGCCAGCCTGCGCAGGTCCCGCCGAGGAAGCTGGAAGAATAACCGGCCCATAGGCTCCGGTCACTGAGGGAGCGTGGACGCAAGCTCACTGTTCACCCACATCCGGGAACAGCCTGGCCGTTTTCTCTGACTTATGGGATTGTTCTCTGTCGCTCAGCACAGCCTTGGACGTCACTGGCTGTAGCAGAACCCGGCAAAAGGTTTATGGCAGAGTACCGCTGACGGGAACCTTTGCCTGGGACAAGCTGGAATATGACTTCTTTCTCCTTCGAGTCTATCATCCATCAGCGGGGCTCTGCCAGCTCTATAAAGAGGATCCTAATCTCCCTTGCCCTTACACTTCGAGAAAAAATTAGGCAGCAGTCGGCAGTCTCTGCCCAGAGAGTTCACAAGGACTTTCTAGCCCAGCAAGGGCAAGCGTCTAGTGGGCACTAGGCGAGCATCAGGCCCAGAAAGGCTGAATAAAGCCGGTGCTGAGGTTTTATGCCCAGGGAAGCAATTTTCTGTGGATCTCCAGGGGTCTGAGCTCCGAGCCCCTCTCCAGGCCTTCCCGTGTTTGAACAGAATGCTGGGAGACAATATTAAAAGCCACCTAACCCACTCCACAAAATTGATAGTAGGTCACTACCAATCCTGAAGGAGAGTCTGCGCCTGGGTAAATGTCAGGTCGGGCCAGTTTCCGCCAGAACCGGCCCCGGAGGCTCGCCCGCTCCTCTGCCTGCGCGTGTCCAGGCCCGGCCGTGGAGCGGGCGCCCCTTCCCGCACTTCACGGCGGTTCCCAGGTGCCCTAAGGAATCACTCTTGATCTCACTCATAAAACTGGAAAGCTGCGAAACTGACAAGATGATCCCCGAAGGCAGCTGAAATATGGGGGAGATTGAAACCGACAGTTAATTTGTAGCAGTAAAAAATAATGATATCATCATAAAACTAGTTTAAGATTAGGCCAGGCTCAAACGCGGTGCACCCACAGGATATACAGATGGGTATTGTCAGGCTTAAATAACAAAGCAAAACAAAGCTCAGCCGCCTCGCTTCTCACGCCGAGTTCCTTTGCTTTTCGTGGTCCGCTACCGCCACCTGCCGGCTGCAGCTGCAGCATGCGCAGCGGCCTCGGTGCTGGAATATTCCATGTTGCGGCGCTGATTGCTCATTGCTATGCATAAGGAAACATATTTTTAACCTCCGCACATCATTGAAATGGCACAGATAAGTCAGAGCTCCCTGGAATACCAAGTACAGGAGCAAAGCCAGAAGGCTAGAGATGCCCAGAGTCGCACCCGGCCTAAGGGCCACAAGGACCTCGTCTTCTCATGGAGGGCTCTCCTTCCCAGATCCCGGCCCCACCCGTCCTCCCCAGCTTCTTTCCTCCCCGACGTCCTACCAGAACTCGATGACAGGCAGAGTTCAAAGCCAGAAACAGCTCCTCCAGGAGCAATAATAGAAAGAAACCACTGGCATCTGTCCACCTCGGGCAGAGTCCAGCCTCGCGGGCAGAGGGAGGAGAGGAAGGGGCCGTTGGATTTCAATCCTGAAAGCAGGGTTCCGCACGAATCCTTAAATCAGCAACAAGTACCCTGCTGAGGACAAAGGGCTGAGGCTCGACGTCAGGGCCACTGGGAGACCCTGCATCGTGGGGCAGCGTCCATGACAGGTGCCACAGCCCCCGGGCTCGCAGACCATCCTGGGCACAAAGAAAGACTTACAAGATGTACTTTCTTCGCCGTGACTTTTTTCCCTTCGCTCTGTTCCTGGCAGTTGTATTCCATGAGCACGCAGGAGATGTGCAGTGACACGGTTTACAGACATTGTCCAGATTTTTACCTATTTGGAAAGTTTTTCTGTCGCTTCCATTTCTGCTTTCTCTTTACTTTTTGTTCTTGGTAGGATGGGACTGGGGTAGGGGGAGATGAGCCCAGAACTAGGAGACTGTCCAGACTCTCCTAGCTGACTACCTCTCCAACCTCAGTATGAGGCTGAGTTGCCCCGGCTGGGCTGGAGCGTTGGTCCTCTTGCTTCAGCCTCCCAGATGGCAGGGATCACAGGTGTGCATCTCTGCCTGCTCTTCAGCTCATACCTAGGGCTGATTAGTAACGTGCAAATACACTACCAGTCATGAGAGGAGGGCCCAGGCTGGTCCACACCTGTGCCTGCCAGGCCCTGGGCATGACAGGGGCATCGCGACTATCTAGACCAGACACACTGGTGAGCAGCCCTCACCTGTGTCCTGCCAAACAAGTAGCTCAGACTCTCAAATGGTCTAAGATGTGGGCTGTAGCTGGAAGGCCTCCTACTTTGTCCTGCTGCTGTGATTTCGGAAGCACATCATTTACAGGCCAGGTAACTTCTACACAACAAAGTAAACACCCACAGAACAATAGAGATGGGAATATTTCCGTGTAGGTTTCCTTTTGTTCAAATGATCAGTGAACATATTTTGAACTTTCAGTGACATCAAAATAATCAACATTGAATTTCCCAAATACAGATAAGTTTTTATCAAATATCAGGACACTTAACAGGTAATAATATCAGTGTGTCAAAGAACAAGGAAAGGTGTCCTATGTCCTGTTGTCAGGAGTGTAAGTTGGAGTAACCTTTTGGGGAGGAAGCTGGCATTGCTTATAAAAGTATTTTCTGGAAACGTGTGCATCCCCTGAGGTTTTGACATCCCAGCGCTAGAAATGTGTCCTAAGAGTCCTGGTTCCTGAATGGAGCATCAGTCATCACAGCTTCGCTCACAAATGGAGTGTTCTCTGTTCGGATGTCCTGGGCTGGGTGATGACCTCCGCAAAGGTGTGGATGCCCTTGTCCTGCCAACCTGGTTTGCACCTTGAGCAGGGAAAAGCCAGGTGCAGACCTGAGAAAGGACCTTGAAATGGGGCGACCGTCACATTCTGTCCGGGTGAGCACACCGTGGCCGCAGGAGCCCCTGACGAGAAAAGCTTATGGGTCAAAATCACAGGAAGTGAGGGGGCCCAGAAACGGGGGTGGGGGTGGAGGGAGTGGCCCTGAGCCTGGGTCTTCGTCCTGGAGCCCTGGAAAGAACAGAGCTGCTCTCCGGCCTGGCTTGACCGACTTTGACCTCAGTCGTGCAAGATCATCAATTTGTGATGCTTTAGGCCACTAAGCTGTGGCAATTTGTTGCAATAGCCATAGGAAATGCCTACACTGCATATCAAAGAACAGAAAATGGTCACCTGAGGATTCCAAATGCTTTAGACTTCAGAGTCTGAGTTTTTAACAGAAAGGTTGGGTTTTTTTAAACTCAATGTCTTTATTTTGATGACAATCTTTAAAAAATGGCCACTTATAGTTATTCTGAACCTTCTGGCAAACTATAAAAGCTACGCTATGATCTCAATAGCCCAAGTTTATGTTTGTAGTCACATTTGTGCCAAAGGAAGGCTGGCATCCTGGAGGACTGCAAGAGCAGAGGTCACGGCTGTTGTGAGAGGCATCCTAGAAGGACTAAGACAACGCTCCGCAGATGGCTGTCAGTGTCACGTTCACACTGGGAGCTGCTATCTTTGTATCTAACAAGAATAGATCTAGTAGGAGAGAATTTTTTCTTCACCTTGCGTTAGTACTATATTTTGAGGTACATCGTTAAACCGATTGACTCAGGAAAATAATAGACCAATGATTTTGTTTTATGATTAGAAGTTATAACAATGATATGATAATCCAGATAATTTACATGATGTTCCATCAGGACCCAAGACTAATGATTCAGGTCAAGAAAAAAAATAGAAAGCATTTATCACTAGCAAACATTGATTATCACTTTAAATGATTGTTGACATTTAATTATATTGACTTTGTAACTAAGTTTAAATTAAGAATTGTGTTGTTTCTATAGTAGAAATTTTATATTTTTTTATAAAAGAAAAGCAACATAATAAAAATAATATAAGTTAGCCCTAGAGAGAGCATGAAGTTTGTTTTTTTTTCTTTGAAACGAGTCCATACATATGCTCCAGTCTGCAAACCACATAGTTCTTTAAATATATCTCCTTCTGATGGAATGTGACTCATTAGAAATAATACAGGAAAACATTCAATGAAGTGAAAAACTGATCAAGATGTGTATAAAGGTAAAGAGCTGTTACCAAATGGTACAGCAAGACCTTAATGTTGGAAATGAAAGAATATAATTACTAAACATAGAAAAATAAGTGGAAATATACATAACCAGAACACTGCTGGGTTTGTTTTTCCTATGCTTTCTGGTATTTTACAAATTTTTATAGAAAGCATTACTTTTATAGTGAGAAAATAGATACTTCAGTAATAAATCTGTGGTGAAAACACCATTTTTCTGACCCTGATTCTAGGGTTATGCTTAAGAATCAGAATGACACATTTTCTTTCTCAGTCTTTAAGACAATCCTGGTGAGCAAGAGGTGTGCTGATTACCTTGATGAGAATAGCAGGGCATCAATGCAAATAATCCAAGAAGTCTATCATTTGACTCCAAAGCCATATATATATATATATATATATATATATATATATATATATATATATATATATCCCTCCCCAGAAAGCAAATTCCTTAATGTTTAGATTACTTAATCAATGCCAAATCCTTTTCTACTGAGAGGACTAGGAGATTCCATTCATTTCCCGGGACACCACTCTTTCCTTTATTCTCTTAGCAAATATTTAAAGTCTGTGACCTTTTGAAAAAACTCAAATCCTCTTCGTATTTTTTACTTGGATTTCTGAAAATTTTACCATAATTTTAAATTACTGGAGAAGATACACTTACCAACAGACTATATCGCTATATAGTTTAAACATGTCAAAACTGTAGGGCTGAAAATTCCCTTCATTAAATTTATAGAAAATGTTTGTCATAGAGCTAATTTGCAAAGCTTGTCTTCACTGTCAAACCAATCAAACAAGTCAGACTGACTTTCTAACGGGAACTGTCTGGCTCCCTTGTTTACTTTAAATAAACATGCTAAATTACATCTGGTACTTCCTTACCTATAAATTCAAATTTATTATTAGTTAGACTGAGCAGAAAGGCATGAGTCTGTCTCTGGCATGCTATGAAAATGTGCTTAGCATGCTTCTGCTGCTCTTACCCGGGCATTATCCACTTCACTCTTGGAGGACCAGGGTCCCTCAGGTCCCAGCACCATATACCACCACAGGCAGTTAAGAGACTGAGTTTCCTCTACAGAGCAGTAGAGAGTGGTTGAGAAGAAAAACCGGTCCCCACCAGCCTCTCTTGCAGATCATATTAGGGAAAGAATATACATTGGCTTAGTCCATTTCTACCACTACGACATGTGCTAGAAACTAGAAACTCGTAAGGCTTGGGCATTTATTTATCCCAGTCCAAGAGGCTGGAAGTCTGTGAGGGGTGGACCTTCCAGAGGGGGAAGGCTGTGCTCTCCATAGCAGCAGTGCAGACCAACCAAGTGCCACCCGAGCCTCATTTATAAGGGACTTAATTCCATTAATGAGAGAGAAACTTCCGTGGCCTAATCACTCACCCAACAATTAATTCTACCACATTGACAACGCCCCAATTTTGAAACAGATACATTCAAATCATAGGACACATACAAGCTGAGGATGTGGCAATTGATTAATTTAATGATGTCCAGGACTTTGTAGCTCCTGGAAAATCTGTGCATTCAGGTTTGTGAGAGTCCTTGTATGAAAACTGTTTTATACCCAACCAAGATGAAAGTCTTTCAGCCAAAAATGGATCAAGTCAGTCAAGATACTGTAGTTTCAACACCAAAACTTTGAGAGTAAAATACTCATAGGACCATCCGAGTCACTCCCGGCTTTGGCTCATTTCAGTTATTGTTTTTCCAACAAGGTGCATCTTTCATAGATAGATCATTGGATACAATTCTTATTCATAATATTTCATGTTGTAATATCAGAAAATGGCTCCAAACTACTCTAAACTTCAGTGACTTAAAAAAAAAATCTTTTCTTCAGGCCTAGAGCAATTCATCCTTGAGAAGTGTATCTAAATTATTCAGTCATGACCTCTTTTTGTATTTTGCCATCCCCAACCTTAGATTTCCACGGAGTTCGTAAAAGCTTTCACGGGATGATAGAGAACAGTGTAGTAGTTATTGTGATTAAATCGAACTTAATCTACCAGTGAATCTTTCAGGAAGTTCTCCAGGCAGACAGTGTGCTGCAAGGTAGGAGATGGATTGTCAAATCATTCCTTCATGCCCGTGAAATAGAGAAAAGAATGGACATGGGTGAGCTCGTAAACATGTGCTGTGCTTCGTAATAGTATCTTACTGTGCTGAACCTGCAGTGTTACAGCAAACTATTCCCATTCACTCCACCTCTCTTGATTTAGAATAGAAATGTACCTGAAGGCCCACCCTCTTTCTAGAGGCAAAGCAGAGATCCTTCTGCACTTGCTGGAAATCCCCTGCAGCTGTGAACACGGTTCATGTTTTCTTCTCCTATCTGCCTTCTCTTACCACGTCCGCCATCAGGGCTTCATAGGGCAGCCGCAGGGATCTCTTCCTGCCTTAGCCTTGGGATTCCAATAGCCTCACTGCTCTCTGGGAGATTTACCTCCCTCCATCCTCTACCACCTTCTCCTTCTCCCTTCACACCCCAGCACAGTAAAGAGGGTCTATGTGTTCTCCCACAGAGCCTCATACTTCTCATTGGAATTTATAATCATATCGTTATGTCTTAATTATTTGAGTGATATCGAGTGACCCTCAAGGTCCTTCAGAGCAGGATCTGTGGTCATTTCAACTCCTTCTTTTGTGCCCTTACTGGTCCTGGAACCCAGGGAAAGTCAATAACTTGCAAGTAAGGATAGTCTCACTGCTTAAGAGACACAGACCCCGACCAGCAGCATATACTCCGAAGGACAATTGCATATGTCTGAGCAGTCCCGAGCCTGGTCTCTTGAGGACCCGGAAACTTGTGGACTAAACAGTGTTCTAAGATGTTTACAACACGTCCCTGGTTAGTAGGGACCAACCAGGCAGAATTGAAAAATGTGCTCCACTCATGGTCAATACCACACTGGCATTTTTCCGGTCTCCAGATCCTTCAATGCCTCCTTTAGTTCCTCTCCCCTGGGCCTCAGTCTCATCTGTTATGGTCTCTCCTGAGTCACCAGCACTTAACAAACTGCCTGCCACCTGTGAGAGGCTCAACAGATATTTACTGAATAAATCAACCCTTGACCCAAGACCCCCTTGGCTACGACTCCCCTGAAACTGCCTAGGAGAATAACTGTTTGCACCCTACATGCCATTTAACATCTCTCCACATTAATCTCACTCTCTTTTCTTTAGTCCCCATTTATTTTTTCTCCTTGACTCATTACTTTCCACACACAAAGTACCATTTCCTTCTGAGGGTTGGCAGCAACATAATTTAAGTTGACCAAAAGAAATCTCTCATAATTCTCCCAGAAGAGATGGAAAAAATTGTCTTGCTCTTTTCTAGGCTAAATATGCCTTTGAAAAATTTGGAGGGTTTTTCTGAATTTGATATCCAAGTCTCTATTGTCCATACAGTTTGACCAGTACAAAGCACCATATTTACAGATGCAAAGTAAGAAGGAACATGAGAATGCTTAATTCATTGACTCAATGAAATACTGGAGCAACTACAAACTCAGATACTCCTTTTCACAATTTCACATCTCCACAGTGGTCTTATGTCTTTCCATCACATCATGGCCCACAAAAGTCTTGTCTCCAAACAATTGATATTTTAGGAACTTAAATTTTTAGGTAGGGCCGGGGATATAGCTCAGTGGTTCCGGCACCTGTCTTGCAAGTGCAAGGACCCAGGTTCGATCCCTGGTAACCACATAACCATACTGGGCGTGGAGACTCACCCCAGCAGCAACCAGTACCACATACCACAGTGCCGGACGTGGTGGCTCACGCCTGTAATCCCAGCACTCGAGAGGCAGAGGGAGGAGGACTGCTGTGATGTGAATTTGAGGCTGAGCTCAGGGCCAGCCTCAACTACAAAATGAGACCCTGTCTCAAAAAACCTTAAAAATTTTTTTAAATAAATAAATAATTAATTAATTAAATGTTTAGGTAAACTTGGGATGTGTTTGCAAAGTGAGGCTCTAGAAGCAAGGTTATTAACTTCTATCATACTTGCACAAGAGGACCAAAAATATAACTAAAAGAGAAAAATATACACTCAGGAAAATGCATGAAAATATACCAAATGTTTGCATGACTTATTTGGGCTGCAGCTTATTTCCTCTGCTTTCTCAGAGTTTCCAGATTGTATCATGGCCATAATTTATCATTTTCCAGAGAACAGCATCATTAGTTCAAAAACAGAAAAAAGAATCTTTGCAAAAAGTGTCTTCATTTCTAACTCTTTGTGCCTAGTAGTCAAGACAGCAAGTAGTCAAAGGAATGAAAGAATAAATGCAATAGTTATTGATTAGTACAGTCACAGGAGGTGCACAGCACTGCCAACAGTAGTGACAGAGAGTTCAGAATTGCATGTCAACTTGTAGTCATGTCTTATCACCCTAATTAAAAAGCAGGAAATTTAAAGGTATGGATGTCATAGTTGAAATTATCAAGTTGTTGAAGAGAATATTCAAAAGACAGTAATCATGACCCTCATATAAATGTAAAATGATTGTAATTAACTCAATAATTAATAAGAGGGCCAGAAAGACACTACAATCTGTTCAAAGGAAATTAATATGCCATATATATATATGCACATATATGCACACACACACATATATATATATATGTGTGTATTCAGATAAGGAATTCCAGGATAAATGTGTAATTCTATAATCAAAAGATCTATGATCAGTTGCATTTCATTATACACAGTTCATTTACATTTCCATAGACAAAACCATTTGTGTTGTTATGAGTTATGTATAACTTAGAGTTGTAAAACAGCCAAACTCAGAAGAAATCAGAGATGACCCAGCAGACTTTGTCAGTCAGAATTCACAGGATTCATATTCTCATGCTCCCTCTCTGTGTCTGCCCTTCATTTCTGCCTTCGGGGCCACCCTCACAGAGCACCTTTGTACAGCTGTCACTCAGTGATAGTCTGGACTTGAAGGCCTGATCGAATGGTCTACTCTGCCCTGACCTCACTGGCTGTGCCACGTACCCTGGAATTATTTTTGTTTGTCTGAGGCGCCTCATTTTTCGCCCTTTCCCCTCACTATGCTTAAATGATAAGAAGAGGAAAAGTCTTGCTTCTGGGTCAAACTGGGTGATAGTACAGGGTGATATTACAGACACAGAGAAATAGCTGATTCTGAGCTATAATGTTAGTTTGGTAAAATTACGAAAAGTGATCCCAGGTCCGATGAGACTGAAAGTGATAGACTCTGTCTCCTGCCCTGAGGAAGAACTTATGAGGACCCAAACAAGGAAACCCACCAGAGCTGCTCAGGCACCATCAGCAGCCTGGCTTAGGTGGTACATCAGATTCCACCCTCAGGTCTATGAAGTTAAAAGATCCTATACATTTTTCAAAAAGTTCAAAGATGTTTTCTTGAAAAATCTTCATTTTCAAGAAATCAATTCCCATAACCTCTTCAGAAAATTGTAAAAGTGGATGGGCTTTTCCTTCGAGGGCTAGAGAAATTAAATAGCTTGAGAACTTTGGGTCTAAGGTCATGATATTTTCCAGATGGGTAGAGAAGCAGAAATTAAGTACAATTAGAATTCCAACTGAAGTCATTAGAATATGAATGCTAAAAGAAAATCAAAATCTTTGAAGGAGACCAGCTATTTACATGAACAACTTTTTTAAAAATTACATTTTTTAAAATCTTTATT
>PVIR01011147.1:0-47823 GCA_004026965.1 Petromus typicus | reverse complement strand
CTCACATGACAGATATTTCACATCCCTGAGCCCAGGTGGGCCCCAAAGATAAAAAGTCCTAGGAGTCAATAAAAATGTGTAAAGACCAAGTTCAGTTGGCATTTGCAGTTGTGAGAGGCAAAGTCTAAAGTCCTAAAGGAGAAAATGTAACATCTTTGAGAGGCAGAAACACCCCAACTCCTCTTCCCCAGACATCAGGGTGGTTGTAGGACCAGATGCTCAGAGAGGAAGAGAAGTCTGAGGGGAGGGGATGGCAAGCAGTCTGCATTCCAGTCCTGTCTCCAAGCTCCAGGTCTGGCGTCCACTCAGGGGATCAGGAACTATGGACAAACCATTTCCTGTCTGCCCTTCAGAAACCACATATAACAGAGGATCCATAGTGACCCCTGCTTCATAGAGGCATCGACCATATTTTTTTTTTTTTAGGTTTTTTTGAGACAGGGTCTTGCTTTGTGGTTCAGGCTGGCCCTGAGCTCAGCCTCAAACTCACATCACAGCAATCCTCCTGCCTCTGCCTCCCAAGTGCTGGGATTACAGGCATGAGCCACCACACCCGGCACTGTGGTATGTGGTACTGGTTGCTGCTGGGTGTGAGTCTCCATGCCCAGTATTGTATGTGGTTACCGGGGATCAAACCTGGGTCCTTGTGCTTGCAAGACAGGTGCCAGAACCACTGAGCTAACTCCCTGGCCCACACCGACCATATTAAATGGCCTGGTGTACTTATATGTTTAATGAAGTGCCTAGCCTTAGACAGAACACCATAAAGAACCCCAGAAGACACTTTACAAGATTGGAGGAAATGCTGTAATGGCTTTGAGGGTAGAAACTGTCTCCTGGTGTAGAGCTGGGTTAACTGTGCTACTATGCTTGCTGTCAAAGATGTAGTATAACTACAGCCATTGCTGTAGTGCAGACATACTAGAACAGGGCTGTCTTGGCACTCTGCCAAACCTCTTGCTCTCCCCTTCACTATACCTCCGCTTGTGTAATTAGGCTTAAATTAGTGGCTGTTTCCTCAGCAACTACAGTTGCTATTTTCCCCTCCCATAGAAATATAATGATATAAAAATAAGAGTGAACTTTTGTTCCATGTTTTTGAGGTGATTTAAATCCTTTGAAGCTGTTGGCTGATTTGCTCCCTCTGTGTGCTTGGTGGTGTCTGAAGGACCCTCCAGCAGTCAGGCTTCATCTTCTCGTTTGGTTTTGTGTTATCCAAGGTACCTAGTTATACAGAGCATATGTTCCAATGACGAGAGGAATGGATGCATGGCAAACTTCTACCAGGAGTCCTAGAGAGAGAAGTGGCACCTCCTTCCTGAGCTGGAGGTTTCATGCTTGTGACCCCAGCAGTCAGGAAACCGGAGCAAGATGATCACCATCAGTCTGAGGCCAGCCTGTACCACATAGCCAGTTCCAGTCCAGCCTAATGACAGCCAGACTCTGCTTGAAAGAAACAACAGCAGAAGAAATAGGAATAATGTCTTACCTATGTCACACAAGACATTTAATGAGAGAGTGAATGGGAAAATGTTGAAGTACGGGACAAAGGTGGATTAATTGGTGTCATCAAGGAAGGAGGCAGGAAATATCCCTAGGGAGTGAACTACCAGAATACACCACCCAGTGAATCCAGTTGATGTGTGATTTGCAACACAACCAGCAGGAGGAGGCAGTGTCACACTGCCCCAAGAGCCCCAACTATGGATCTGACATCCCTTGTAGATAGCAGAGCACTCACAAGCTTGGTGCTGGTCCTTGTCTTGTGGACTCTTGGAATTCAATAGCTTAAACAAATTGACCTCAGATTCTATGTTTCAACTGCTCTTCCTTCCAAATTCCGGCTGGGGGGCCCCTCCCCAGAATACCTTCATGCCTCAAAGCACCCAGCACCTCTCCTTCATTGTAATAGTCTCTCAACCCCACACCCAAAACAACACAAACTCCTGTGAGCTCACTATTCAAAATATGTCTGTTATCTGGTTCTGAGTCATGATCCTGGTCAAGCAGTCCTCATTGGCTTCACCTTGAGTTCTGCAGAAGCCCCACTGACTGCTCTGTTTCTATTCTTCTCTGAGTCTCTCAGAGAAGCTGGGGGTGGGTTTTGGAAGCACAAAGCAGAGCATGCGCCGCAGGTCAGGGATGCTCAGGTCAGGACTTCTGACCCACAGAGCCTGGAGCACTCCGCCTGCCTCTCTCTCTCAGCTCTGGGCCCCCTCCCTTCCCTCCTTGACACCTCTGTTCCCATTCGAGGCCTCCTGCAGACTGCTTGTCTTCCTGCTTCTCCCACATCCACATGTGACTCTTCCCCCTCAAATGTCCCCCTTGGCTCAAATGTCCCCCTTCCTGTGAAGCACCCTTGAGCACCCCAAGGGCATGACTTTCCAAGTTTTCTGCAGCCCTCGGCTTGCTCTTGCCTCATTTTTCTCCGTATTCACTAATGGAAAGCTTTCTAGTACTGGACTTCCGAGGTGCTGAGTGCCCCTAAACACTTCTCCACTCCTGACTTCTCACAAAAGTCCCTCTGACAGGGACCCCGTCACTATTCCAGATGTGTTTTGCAGATGAGCTCGCTAATGCACAGAGGAATTACTCACCTTGATCAAGGTTGGGAGCCAGGGTGAGCTGGAGGCTGGCTCTGCCTGCAGGGGTCCAGTGGCACCACCAACTCCACACACACCTCCCAGGGCACAGGACCATGTGATGCAATGTGTGTGGACCTTTGTTTATTTCCTGTCTCCTCATTAGTAGGTAAGCTCCAAGAGGACAGGAATTTTTATTGTTTTATTCATTGGTGCTTTCCTAGGACTTAGAAAAGTGCTGGCATGTATTAGGCATTAGAAATATTTGTTGAATGAATTAGTAAACATTATCATAAGTAAAATACATAATGAATAGTATGCATAGCTCACTGATCCCAATATCTAGATAAGGGCCCCAGCTACCTAGAATCTCAAGATTCTCAAGAGAGAATCATATAGATCATTTTTGTATCACTTTGAGTAATTCTCTTATTTCTCATCCACTCTCAGACTTCTCTAGAGATAAAAAATTACTTAGTGTGCAGGTGAAAATTGTCATGTGGAGGAATCACAACCACCCTGCCTGTTCAGTGTACAAAACCCTCCACACCCCATCGTCCAGATCACAGAGGTCTTACTAGCGTGGCCCTCGCAGAGTGAATTCTCCAAACTTAGAGGGAAGGAGAGCAAGAGCCTTCCCCCTCCCACAGCCTCAATAACATTCACATGAAGGAATTTCATTCGGAGAAGCTCAGCCCCAAGCTGGCTCCCCTTGGAAAAAGCCAACTCTGTGTGATAGTTTCACTTAATGATTTTTCAGCTATGATGATACAAAAGTGATTTGCATTCAGTAGAAACTGCATTTCCAATGTTAAATACGAATCCTTTCAAAGATCAAGAAAGAGTTAGGCTCTCTCTTGAGATTCTAGGTAGCAACAGTAAACTTTAGTTACTAGTCAGCTACATGATCACACAGGAAAACAACTGTGTTGCCAGTGTTTTGAGGGATATAGGTACTACATTACATGAGATGCCTCACATTTTATTATAAAATAAGCTTTGTGTTAGAGGATTTTGTCCAGCTATAAGCTAATGTAAATGGCTGGTCTCAACATACTTGAGGTAGGTCAGGCTACACTAGATGTTCTTTAGCTTAGGTGTATAGAATGCATGTTCAACCGACTATATCTCAATTTACAATGAGTTTATCTACATCTAACCCCACTGCAAGTCAAAAAACATCTACTACAGTTCCCAGCCCTCCAAGTCGGGCCATTGGGATTCCTGTGGGCTACAGGTTCTTATCATGTTTCCACAAGTGATAGGAAGCTCTCTAACTCTGAAAGACAATGCACCTGCGTTAGTCATCTCCGCCTGGAAGTACAGAAGCAGAGACTGCCTAGGGGCAGCCACTGAGGTGACTGGAAGAAGCATGCATGGCCTTGGGTATGTCACTTCAGTTAGCTAGCTTTCAACTTTCTCATCTAATGACGAAGCAGGATAAGATGATTTCTTAGATCCTTGCTCTAAAGTTTTGTGAACTTCTAGCCACAAAACCCACAAATTGTCCATGTGTACAAGAATGCTTCTTTAGGGATATCTGTCTAATAGTAGCTTGTAGGAGAGACTAGAGATGTAGATTCTTTAAAAGAGAAAACCATATGAGTGTGCATTACAATTGAAGGGACCCTTTCCTGTGTGCACAATCAACAGATGGGAGCACATAACGTACACCCTTCCCCACACTGGTCAAGTGACACTTTGTTAGTCACTTCTAACAACACACAGCAATGCTAACCACCCTCCCTAAAAAAGGTGCCCTAACTCAACCAATTCGCTAATGAAATCTCTATGATATCCTTGAAAATGATGAACATTTTAAATTCCTGGAAGTCCTTACTATATAGTTTTCTTATTCTAAGATGGAGAAAGGTGGGAAACCCCTTTAAAGGAGTTAGCAACCCCAGCTTCTCATTTCAGTCTTCCTGTTGCACCGTGTTGCACAGTCACATCATGTTCAATTAAGTCAGACAGCGCTACCTAGGATGTAACTTGGCATGAAATCAAGATGGTGGCCAGATTTGTAATTAGGAAGGTATCAACTTATTTTTACATCTCACAGTCTCTCGGCTTGGCAGAAGGGCTTCCATAAATTGTCCACATTTTAATTAACCTTCAGGTTAATGTTGTTTGAATTCAGTTCCAAGTTTTTGCTGGATTGATGTAACAAAATACACTGGGCACAGGAGGAAATGGCTGGCTGTGTTGTCTCTTTTAGCTTCAGCAGACCCCAGGGAGAGCTGATTCTTCCAGGTCATCTTCCTAGGTAAGGACTAGAGCCCAGACCAGCCATTAGCTGGAGGGGACTCAGGTGAGCACCACAAGCTCTGGGACTCCTTCTTGCTGGAAGGACAAAGCAGGAACATCTCCAGGATGGTTAGTGTCACTGTACTACCTGCACTGGGCACTGCTGTGGGTCTGTGTTAGTTTTTGTTTCTTCTGGTTTTCTATCTATTAATATCCTTTATACTCTGTTACTGCATGCCAGCTAATGGAGCATAAGTTAGTTAATACATTTTTCCTTTTCAAATGATAGGGTTTCTTGTTTTCTATATGCTACTTTAGTACAAATGCTATTATACAAAATCATTTAAAAATCTTTTATGAACGTTATTTTCGTACTTTGTTTTACTTCTACCTTACCATCTCTGTCACTTTCTCATCACCAGCACAAAATACCCAACACCGACAATTTAAATAAAGAGAAGTTTAATTTATCTCAGCTACATCTTCAGTCCATGGTGAGCTGGCTGTAGGATAAAAATGGCACAGTGGAAGGGCTTGGGCAGAGGACAGCTGCTCACTTCATGGGGCACAGGAAACACACAGAAGGGAGGCACTGTGGAGGGAGATGACCCTTCCAGATCCTCCACCTCTTCCTGCCAGGCACCACCTGCTTATGCCATCTCAGCTATAACACCTCTGTGACCCAATCACCTGACAAAAGCAGCACCAATGTGTACATGAGAGTTCTGATAGTCACCCTTGATCTAAATCGTAACACTCACTGAAGAAGTGTTTTTAAAATAAAATAGAAAAACATGATTTGGAAGCAATTTAAATGCTGACTATAATGGCCAAAAATCTGCATCCTGGAGAGAGAACTTCTATAAACCTTTCCAGCATTATGAAGCATCCTAGACACAAGAGAGCCTTTCCCCCAGGATCGTGTGGCCACATATTCTGTATAAACAAACCATGCTCATAGTCTGAACCAGGACCTGAGCACATTTTCTCATATCTGTTAAGGTGAACATTTTCTGGATCTTCCTATCCAAACTTGGTTCATAGGACTGCTGGGCTTCCAGTTTATACTTCTGTACACCTGGGTGTTAGCAAGAAAGTGTTCCATAGGAGTGTGCTTAGGGAACATGGTTAGGTTTAAAGAGTTCAGGTGAATGAAGAGGGCTTCGGTGATTGTGACAGTTTAGACAGTGACTGCTGCTAACATGTCCTCAGTCTGGATCTTGTCATCAGAGACCAAGTATATATTCATCTTGAAACAGTAAGGTACTGATCCACTAATTAGACAATTGCAGATCAGCAAGATGTGATTTTTAGAAGTCTGAAGAAAACTGTTACCCCTTGGAGAATGCTCTGGAAATTACTCAGATTTCCTTTATGCAATTTACATTTTTATTCTTTAATTTCACTTCCTCTCTAGCAATTAAAGAATCAGACGTGGACTCACTAGTCAGTCACTGTAGCAGGAGTTTCCACTTGCCTTTCCTGGCTGCCATAAGGCTAAATATTGTGAGTGGTCGCTTAGCGACAGAAGCACAATAGCCCCTTGGTAACACCATGGGGACAACTGGCATACCCTTGGTGCCGCTGGATGTTTAGGGCTATCACAGGCCCCAGAGGCAGTGCCATACCTCAGCAAGTGACTCCAAGTGCTTGTCCGAACGAGTCTCACAGCACAGTGCAGAATGTATGTTGGGTGAATTTCCACTCAGTCTGATGAATTCACTATGCAATACAGAAATCTCCAACCTAGCATTTACCATCTGTGGGTGTGATATTTTGTTGTCCATTCTGCCTTAGTTATTTGACTTAAGTAGGGGCTACTTGTTGGTCTCCTAAACCTTCAAAATGTGCTTATTAGAAGAAACTTGGAGACCATGGAGATATAATATTGACAGTTTCTTTACCCAGGACTACAGATTGGTGTGTTTCCTTCTGCCCCTTTTAAAATTTTAGAATAAAGTTTTTTTAATGTAAATTTACAAATATAAATTGGTTGGTTATCAGATACACATACACAAAAAATTTCAAAATATATAAGGAAAATAAAATCACAAAACAGCCCTCTTAGTCTTTATTATTATTTTTAATGAATATTTTATTGTTTTTAAATAATTGAGGTCACATCATGCACATAGTATTTGGCTTGGCTGTCCTTTACCTCAACTTTTATTTTCATAAGAAATTATGAAAAATTACAAAATTTCATTTCGTATGTGCACAGCGCTGAACTGCTCTGAGAGACTTGGAAGGAGCCACAGTCTCCACCGCCCCATGGCCCTTCCTCCTTACGATGCAAGCTTCCCTGCATCTCACTCTGAATGGTGTCTCAGGGGTCAAGAAAAAGTCACATATACATTAGGGTTCTTAGATATATACACTCAAAATACCTGTCCATTCAAGAGCTAGTACTCCTGACTCAGAAATTCACCGCGGTATTATTTTTATTAAGCATTTAGGAATGCAGGGCCTAGGATGTAGTTCAGTGGTGCCGCACCTGTCTGTCAAGCACAAGGTCCCGAGTTTAATCCCAGGTACCTCCCCCCTAAAAGAATTTAGAAATGCAACCACAAATTGAATAGATAAGTAAAGCACGATGCCCTGTTTTTAAAAGCTTAGGGAATGCAGCTATAAAAGTACCTTTAGGAAGAGTTCCAATAATTTGAAAAATGTTTATGCTCCTGGCTTTTTTATTTTTTTTTAAGAGATATAGTTTAGAGACGTCTGACAAGAGATGATCTTGTACTACCTGTTACGGGTCGAGGTGTTTCCTCCAAAAACTCAGATGTCGGGGCCCCCTGCACCCCGCAGAGTTTGAAGACAGGGTCTTACAAGCAGAGTTAAAACTAAAATGAGGTCATATGGCCTCCCCTAATCCGGTTGGCAGGTCCCCCTGGGAAGTGGCAGTTAGAAAATGACTAGTATGGAGGGAAAACAGCCACCTCCAAGCCCAGGAGAAAGTTTTCCAAACCAGCCGACCTACTGACACCTTGCTCTGAAACTTTGGCTTCCCGAATGGACAGAAAACCAATTTTTGCTGTTTTAGCCTTGAAGCAGGCGGCCGCGGCAGAAAACACGTTGCAGTTCCTCAGTGGGCCGAGAGGGGACAGTGGGGTCCTGGCCGGAGGCCAGTTTGAAAGTACGCAGAGCCTGCTGGGGCGTCTTCCCACCCTCTCCTTGAAGTTATTCCTCCCTGCCCTGGGAGATGGGTAGAGGTTTAGTTTTCTAGCAGGATAAAGTAGAGAGGACGCCAGGCTGGGCAGTGGGCACAGAAACGACCATGGCACAAGCGGAAATGAACAAAGGAGAGGGTGCTGCGTGGGCTGTGAACGGGGACGTGCTGCAGCCAGCGTGGACTCGAGAAGATCGGCATCTCCGGGAGTCCCTCGAGGATTCCTCTCCAGTGCATCGACCAGTCCAGGACAGGAAAGGCTTCCCCTGAGATGGCCCGCCACTCACCGACAGCTTGGCTTTCAAAGCCTCTGTCTGCGCATGAGCAAGTTGTCCGTTGTTCCCCCTCCCCAACCCCCATGCAGGACTGACAGGCCCAGAGACCTGCTCTGGGGAGTTAGATGGGGAGGGAGGGGCTCTTTGTCGCCGTAGAGAGCTCTGAGCCAGTGTCTGCTCTCCTTTCCCCTCGCAGAGCCTCAGCAGGGCCTGGCTCTGACCACAGAGCATCGGGGCCTTTGGGAAGAGGGTGGGAGACCCCACTACCAGCCACTGAGGACTGGCTAACATGAACGTGGTGGCTTTATGCTATGGAAAATTCTGGTTTGCCTGTGACTGATCTGACTACCCACTGGATTAAGAAGATAATCAAGGCTCTCTGGACTTCTGAGGAAACTCCCAAGAATGAAAATCAGATACCCAAGCGAGCAGAGAAAAAATTGAAGGAAGTTACACATGAGGGCTGAAGAACAGCCCTTAGCCGAGTGTGCTGAGGGAAGCCTTCATCCTAGGGTGCAGAGGCAGGAGGACTAGAGTTCGGGCCCAGCCTGGACAACTTAAAGACTTAGACTCTGTCTCAAATGTAAAAATAAAAAAATTGTCTTAAAGCTGAGATTTTAACTCAGTACAGAGGCCCTGGGTTCAACCTCTTGTACTCCTGAAGGAGCGAGGAAGAGGGGCAAAAGAGGAGGAGGAGGAGGAGGAGGAGGAGAAAGGAGAGAAAGCCAAAAGGCTGTCATAAACATACCCAGAAATGCAAGAACTAAAAAAAGAAAAACAAGAACCCCAAGATTCTGTTTTTAGAGAGAAGAAAAAGCATTCAGAGAAAAACAGCTTTTGGAAACCAATTATACTATAGAAAGAAGGAAAAATTCAGTGAAAGGATTGAAAGATCATTTTGTAAGTTTGAGAGTAGAAAAAGCATTAGAAAGTAAGGCAGAAGAGAAAAGGAGAGAGTCGCACCGAGGGCCAGTGTCCTGGTCACAGGCTCCAGCAAGCGAGGGCGGCCGCAGTGACAAACGGGAGCCAGGGAATTGGAGCTGAAAGGGCTGGAGCGTTTCTTCTGAATTGCAGGGCTTGCATTTCAGAATTGGAAGAAGCTGCCAGTTACCCAACACCGGAGGAAAGGAGACCCGTGTCAGGCGCAGCTCTGTGAAAATTTAGAGTTCAGGGAACAATAGGACAATAAAAGCCGGCCACATAAAAGAGACCAAACCTTGAGTAGAAACAGCTTTCAGAAAGGAGCACAGTGAGACAGCGACATATGAGAAGGGCGGACATGGCCTCCTTCATTTTGATTGGGGACGTCAGTCTCCAGTTTACCTTTCTCTGCAGAGAGAGGGTTGCACTCTCTGTTTCTTGTGGTGAAGATCAAGGAGCAGGCAAATGAAGCTGTACCCAAAGAGAAGGGAATAAGGGAATAAGAGCAGGGGCCCCCCTCCCCTGCCTCCAGGGCTCCTTTTCTTGGTGATATATATATATATATATATATATATATATATATATATTCAAATCTTTATTGATATATTATGAATATACATCATCATCGCATTCAACATTGAGAGTTTGTACCAGAATATGACACGACTTGATTCTAAATTTTCCCCTTCCTCCACCCCCTATATATATAAGCTGTTTCTTTTTCAAATTACTAACACATTTCCCCCCTCATTATTTATCCTCACACCCTCTTTTCCTTTAAGTGTTTTCTATTTCACAATATCAGCTATATATACTAGTGCTCATTTACATCTTCATTTTCTCATACCAGAGAAAAGATATGATATTTACACATCTGTGACCTATTTATTTCACTTCTGAGGATGTCCTGAAGGTACATCATTTGAGTATGAATGACTCAATCTTATCATTTTTAATGGTAGATTAATACTGCATTCTATTAATTAATTAATCTAGATGTAATTCTACATCTTCTTTATCCAGTCTCCAGCTGATGGACATTTTGGTTGTTTCCAAGATTTAGCAATCACAAATTGAGCTGCTATACACATGGAGGCTGAGCCATTACATCGTACCCCAGCTGGAGCCTGCCTGCCTTCTTGGTGATATTTGTTTTGTTTTGCTACCTACAGCACCTCTTAGGGCCAGAAACCCAGTTGTCCCGCAAAAAAGAATTGTCCAACGTACTTTCAGTGTCTTTTTTTTTTTTCGTACTTTGCAGAATCTTCACTTTTTGCAGTAGTAAAGGCCAGGCCCGATTGAGTTAACATGGGTTAAAGTGATCTTCCAGTTCAAGGGGTCCCTTTGGCGCTATTTTTCCCCATGGTGGGGTTGGGGATGGGCACATGCCCTTTGTATATTTTTAGACAAGTTAACATTACCTATTATGGGACTAAAACCACACATCTTTATGAAGGAGGGGCCTGAGGACCAGGGAGAAGAAAAAGCATACTGTGTCTTCACTGGCAAACAAAGAACCTCTCTAAACTCAGAATGTGTATTTCTTTCATTAAATACCCATTGGTTTTATTTATTGTTATTTTAATCGGTGCATCTTTATGGGGCACATCACCGGCATTCAGTACACTGTAGTGTATAAATGAGAGTGGGACAAGGAGCATTTCCATCTTTTCACCAGAAGCTTGATGTGCACTGAAGTTAATTCAACATCTTCCCTGAGCACCCGCCCCGTCCCTCTCCCCAAGTCCCACCTCGTGGGCTCTGCCCGCCAACACAACTTGCTCTGACAGGCTGGTGCTGTTTCTGCCCCTCCAAGTGACTCTTGTCCCAGCTAACCACAGTGTGTGGTTTTGCCGATTAACACGTGGAACATTCGGGGCTGCAGCACGTATTTTGAGAAGCGAAGTGGGAAGAGGTGGTAACAGCTCTGTGTTGACTCTGCACCTGTCTCACTCAGGTGAAAGTTCAGGCAGAGCTGATGCCTCTTATGGGCCACCTGTGCACTCACTAGTGATCCCATGTCACTTGAGGTTGTGAACGTAGCCATCACAAGCTCTTTATTTCATCCTGATCTTAATTACTAATGCTAACATTGAAGTATTTTGACCCTCAAATCACAGAGGAGACAATGAGCTTTAGGTCACAGGAGGAAAATAATGAAGAGGCCACTGATTTAAAAAGGCAACGGATGGGGTTAGAACCAAAGCAGACAAAAGCATCAGGACAGCAGGTCCAGAACTGGGTGACAAACGGCTGGACGTGAACAGGCAGTGAGGTGTCAAGCAAAGGGCCCCAGGGGTCCGGGGTGGGAGAGTGAGGATGGGACCAGAAGTTGGTCTGGTGACCCTGGGGGGTGTATGTGGGTGGTCTGCAAGAGCTGAGACTGGTGGGTTGGAGAGTGAGGACGGGACCAGAAGTTGGTCTGGTGACCCTGGGGGGTGTATGTGGGTAGTCTGCAAGAGCTGACAGTCTGTGTGCAGTGTTTCTAGCCTGGGGTGTGTTTCCTTTCACACAACTCAGGGTGTCTGTGTCAGCGTTTGTTCTGCCGTGTTTGATGAACTCATGTGCCTTCTGTTTAATGTTTCAGTGAGTTCATGTGCCCTGAATCCATTCTGGAAGTTCTCACATGGTCTCTGTGTTGTTCCTGGGGAGGTGCTGTCAGCCTGGGCCTTTCAGACATGCAGCACAGGTAATGGCCGTGTCCTTGTAGGAATGAGATGCAAAATCATTAGGCTGTAGCATTTGTACCCCAAATGGAGTGACCCAGGCCAAGCAACAGCCAGAAAGCTGCTGCTCCGGGCAGGTCTCTGACCCCCGCCTCCCTTGACTGAACACAGAGCCAGAGGACAGAGAGGGGAGCAGAGGGCAGGACGGATCTGAGGGTGACAGGCCCAGCAGCAGCCTCCCAGCACGGCGTGCCCAGCACAACTCTTCTGCAGCTGCTCTCCTCTCCCGCCGCCATCCCAGGTCCCCAGTGTCCTTAGTATAGGGGCCCTGAGCGGCCGTCAGTGTCTCGGGCACAAGCTCTGTTCTCCAGTGCGCGCGTCCACAGAACCTCTTCAGATCTGAGGAAAGACCAAGTAACTCTTCAGGGCTTCATCCTCAGACAGCCGGGGACATGCTTGAGAATCCCTGGCGGGAATCCTTTCAGTCCAGCTCACCTGCTTGGAGAAGTCTCAGAAGCCTGATCTCAGTATCACTGTGGAGCTTCAGGTGGGCAATCCTGCCATGGGCACACACCCAGCAGGACCAGCCTTTGTGTCAGGAGCCTTGGTCAGAAGCTTCTCTTGACCTTTCCTCCAAGTGAGTCCCACACTAGAAGTTCAACCTGCCACCCTAGTACATTTTAATAATACTGAGCCACAAAGGGGAAATTCTGAGTCTTTGTCTGAGGTCTCTTAGGAAGCTCCTTGGCTCTGTGAAAATTGTCAGTCTTCTCTAGCAACCAATTCTGTACATTACAAGAGGATTGGGACATTTTGTGAAGCCAAAGACGTCCCAAGGATGATAGTTATTACTTGAGTCACCCGAAGACCTTGTTGAAACAGATGGCTGGCTTGAGGACCTTGAGAACTAACCTTTTAGAACACGCACGGTTACTATGGAGAAACAGCATGTGAACTTTCAGGTGCAAGACACAGCATGGCGAGTATGTTCATTCCCCAAACCACAAATTCGACACAGACCTGCAGAACCTTGCAGACACTCTCCCTTCAGCCTCTGGGGTGGAGCCTCAGGGTTGGATGCACTTGTTGGAAGAGCAGAGACTTTCACAACTGTTTAGAAAAACCCAAGAGGCTTTCTTGGACAGACAATTGTGTGTATGTGTATGGCTGGAAGAGGAAATTGCATTGGTTTCTTCCATGTATGTTGTGTATATGAGTATATTTTTTCTTAATTTCTAGGAACTATAGAAGAAGAAATCCTCCTGGGTACAGTGGCACACACCTGTGATCTCAGCACTTGGGAGGCTGAGGCAGGAGGATCACATGAGTTCAAGATCAGCTTGAGCTACCTGGAGAGTCCCAGCACTGAATCACACAGTAAGATCCTGGTTCAAATAAGTAAATAAATAAACAAACAACACAGAGGGGCAAAAAGGAGGTGGAAGAAGGAGGAGGCAGAAGAGGAGGAGGAAAAAAGCTGAGGCAGGAACAGGAGAAGAGGAGCTTTACCTGGAACCCGGTCTTAAAATTCACAGTTACTGCATGTTCCTCCCTCGTCTCCACACTTAACTGGTCCCCAAGTTCTGCTTCTCATGGTCACTAGCACCTCAGTCCTCCTCCTGGCTTTTCACTTCTGGTCTCATCCCCACTTGCTACCTGCTCCCGTGAGCCCGGCTGCCAGGAACAGCAGCTCCGAGCTGCAGCTTGGATTTCTCGGACAACCGGAGCCTAGAGGTGAGCGCAGCTGGCCTTGCCCTGTGCCCGACCCTGGCGTGTGTCTCATTCCCTTGGGCATCTCTCATGCAGCAAGGCTGCTCTACCAAGAAGTGACGCTCAAATTGAAGCAGCAAGCACAAGAAACACAGGCCTGACCCTGTCTTTACCTTTTGTCAAGTGACAAACTAAAACAAGAACAGCCTTCCCAGAACTTTGCGGAAGGTTTCTCCTTACATCTCTTTAATGGGAGGATGTGTTTAACGAAGTTTGAGAATGAACTTAATTCTTTTTCTAGCCATTAAGTGTAAAAGTGACATTGGGCATGGTGGCACACACCAACAATGCCAGCACTGAGGAGGCTGAAGCAAAAAGAGGCCAGCCTGGGCTACGTAGTGAGACCCTAAACAAACAAAACACATAAAAAAGATTAAAAATGGCATTAAAAAAGGAAACGGGAATATCTGTTGATTTCATCAAAAAGTGTTCTGTTCTTTTTCCTGATCTATCTTCCCCTCTCCTATTTTTCCTTCTAAGTATAAGAAGCCAGAGTAACTGGTGTTAGAGTTCTGGGGCCACCATAACAAATCACTGGAAACTGGATGGCTTCAAATGACATAAATCTATTTTCTGCTTATTCTGGAGGCTAAAACTTCAAAATCAAAGGTGATAGGCTTTGTCGTGTGCTTGGCTTTGCTCCCAGTAGAGAGTCAGGTAACACACTTCCTGCCTCTCACTGGCTGCTGACAGTGGCCATCAGGCCCGGGCATCACTTGGCTTGTAATTGTGACCCATCACTATCTGTCTCTGTTTCCAAAATCATCTGTTGTTCAGTATCAGGGCTCCCAATAACTTTCTCATCTTCATTACATGCAAAGACCCTGCTTTTTAAAAGGTCATTTTCATGATACAGGAGATTAAGACTTCAATGCACTGTTTGGAGGTCACATTTCAATTTTAACGTGTTGTAAAGTTGCCATTGTACTTTTCAAACCTTTACTGTGGGTCAAAAATATCCAGTGCATCGTAAACACTCATCCTTCAAAGCCAAAATTTAAGAAATACAACATGAAAAGCTCAGCTTCCAGAGGAGAAGAGAAACGATTCAGCAGTGACTCATCAGTTTAACAGAGCTTTAAGCTCTACAAAAAGTTCATTGTTTAAAAATAAATTTCTGGGGCCGGGGAGTTAGCTCAGTGGTTCCGGTGCCTGTCTTGCAAGTGCAAGGACCCGGGTTCGATTCCCGGTAACCACATACCTATACTGGGTGTGGAGACTCACGCCCAGCAGCAATCAGTACCACGTACCACAGTGCCAGGTGTGGTGGCTCACGCCCGTAATCCCAGCACTCGGGAGGCAGAGGCAGGAGGATTGCTGTGATGTGAGTTTGAGGCTGAGCTCAGGGCCAGCCTGAACCACAAAAGTGAGACCCTGTCTCAAAAAAAAAAAAAAAAACCCTAAAAATAAATTTCTGTTTCATTAGTACACTATTTGTTTTACATTGGTTTTGTCTAGATAAACCTTTTAAAAGCCTGGCTCTATTTTAAAAAGGGAGACACACCTACAATAAATGTGAGCACCCTCCACAACACTATGATGAAGAGGAATGTCTTTTGCTGGTATCTCAGAAGCCTAAATTTAAAAATTGAAACATCCCTGGTTAAGTAATTAGAGTAATTCTGCACATAGTTGGGAGCTGAACTGTGTGGGAGAAATCAGACACGCCTGCCTTTTGATATCTACCATCCGGTAGTTAAGGCCTCAAAATTCAAGTTCTTTCTGCTGCTGGAATGGAGCGTGAGGAGGACAAGAATCCCTTATTCAGTTTGCCAGAGCTAGAGGAGACCGATGTAACTGCAGATCTGCAATTCATTCTTCTTGTGATTTTGGATAAAGCAATTGACTCACCTAAGCCTGGGTTTCCTCATTCGTGGCTGAAAGGATGTGTTTAGATGACATAGTCTACAAACCCAGGCATGTGAACATTCAAAGGTCTTTATTTCTGATACTCTGTATTCAGATAACTAAGGAGATTGTGAGGAAACGTTTCAGCTGTCTCTTGCTGCACATAGTAAAACACCCAATTTCATTAACTGATGCACATTTTTCATGAATCAGGAACCCAGGGAGTAGATGGACCGCTCTCTTCATCCTCTTGTGTTCCCATCGGAGTGGCTCATACGGGACTAGAGGATTCAAAATGGCTCCATGCACTGGGCTGGCACCCCAGCTGGAAGGCACTGCCACAAATCACTAGGCTCTGACCTGCCTGTGTCTCTGCTGGGCTCACTCATGAGGCTGAAGCTAGTCTTTCCATGCGAACAGGCTTTGTTCCTTTCCGTGGCTGGCTGGATCTGCTATGGGTGAAGGCAAATCTATATAGCTTTTTAGGATTTGGTCCCAACCATTTCAGAGTACAGTTACGTAACTTCATTCCATTGATTCAATCACGCCATAAAGCCAGCCTCAGACTATTTCTGACAGGTGAATAGGCGCGGTGGCCATCTTTGTGGAAAATCTACCCAGAATTCACTGAAGAAGTAGCCATTACCATCTTTTATCCCAAATGGTCTTCCCTCAGTACCAAGAGAAGTTAAACACCCAAGGGCACTGAAGGCCTCTCCAGGGAAACAACAGGGTCTTAAATGAATGATCAAAGGAACAGTTTTTTTTTTTTAAGGAATGAAATAAAACTGAAATATACCTCTAACAGACTAAAACTGGGACTGTAAAGGCACAGACGCCTACACACATGGTGGGTAGCATTAATCAGCCAGAAACTCCTCATTGAAACCAATTCACATCCTTCGTGTTCACCCCAAGACAAGGGTCAAAGCGATCATCACCGAGCTAACAGTTTGCACAGGAAAGGAAACCTGTTCACGTCCTGGCCCAGCTTCTAAGGGTGGAATCCTCATCACAGACTGCTGTTGATACAGTTTCCCTCTCCCAGGTGACAGTGGCCGCTATGGTTCTTCTCTGGGGTATAAAGCACTTTCTCAGTGGATTATATTTGGTTCTGAAGCATGAAGGAAAGGCGACATAACCAAGGCTTTGCAGAGCTGGACCATCTACCAGGTTCCCCCGGAGGACGATGGCGGCTCAGACCCACTGACTTGGAACCTCGGCCTCTCAGCTCAGACTCCAGAAGCTCAAGCTGGGTGATCAGGCCCAAAGCAGCAAGGCTGAGTTTCCAGGTTGGACTGATCCATTTGTCTGAGGAAACAAGTTGGGCAGGTAGTAGTTTCTCATTCCTGATACACAGCCCCAAGCAGGTCATGGGGCCTCAATCTTGTTGTTTGCTTATGTTATTGTTGTTTTCTGAGACAGGTTTCCCTATGTAGTCAATGTTTGCTCTTTTTTTTTTGATACTGGGGATCGAACTCTGGACTTTGTGCTTGAGAGACAAGCTCCAAAACCACTGAGCTATATCCTCAGCTGCCTATGTAGTCCAGGTTGGCCTTGAACTCACTATGCAGCCCAGGCTGACCTTGAATTTTTGATGATCCACCTTCCTCAGTCTTCCAAGCATTGGAGTTACAGGTATGTGTCACCATGCTGTTCTCAGTATCTTAATTTTCTCATAAAATCTATGGTTATAAATCTAGGTTTAAAACAAGCTTGTCCAGGCAGATTGCTGATGATCCAGAGTCTGATAATCTGCCAGATTATGTTATTGCCTTTGATTTAATATCTCATAGGAAGTCTTTCATTAAGAGTGGAGATTTTTTTTTAATCTGATGAGTTATTTATGGGTAAACTCCACCTCATAGCTTATGTAGTTTTTCTAATAGATGCATCCTTCTCAGGGCAGAGTTCCCAAGTCTGGAAATTCTAACTTGAGGACAATGTACCAAGTTGGGCATTGCTAATATCTGAGGACTTCTTAGAAGCAGACACTGGCCTGCACTGACTCGCTTGGCCCCCACAAAATCTAAAAGCCCCTTTGGGGAGGGAGGAACTGGGACCAAGGGAAGGTTCCCATCAGTCTCCTCATATCCCCATGCTCTCTACTTTCTCCTCTACCACTGCAGAGGACATCTGAGATCCATCACTTTCAGGACTAGATCCTTCTCCTGTTGTCTCTTTAAGATTTTTCCAGACATTTCCTCCTGTTTTCTATAACCTCAGAGGATTTAGTTTATTTTACCTTTTATTAGATTGTCCTCATAAACACATAGCCATGAAATTAATTTCCCCACTTAACAAAACAGAAAAAAAAAAACAAAACTTTTTCTGGATGTCTGCATATTCTTTTTCATTCTCTCTTTCCCTCTGACTCCCTTTCTTCTCTCCACTTTCTTGTGCTAGGGATGGGACCCCAGCCTTTTCACTGAGCTACATTCTTAGCCTTATTCTTTTATTTTGAAAATATGTCCACTAAATTGCTAAGCTGCTTAGGTTGGGCTTCAACTTGTGATCCTCTTGCCTCAGGTATTATAGGTATGAGAAAATGAAGATGTAAATGAGTTTTAAAATGTATGTTACATATTGTGAAATAGAAAATACTCAAAGCGAAATGGAGTGAAGGGGTAAATAATGAGGGGAAAAATAATGAGATTATAACAAAAAAGAAAGGAAACAAAGCTTATGTATATAGGGGGTGGGATGGTGGGGTGCGTAGAGGTGTGGGAAAAATGAGAATTAAGTTGTGTCATATTCTGGTACGAATTCTTATTGTTGAGTGCAATCATGATGTGTATATGTAATGTACCAATAAAAATTTCAATTAAGGGAAAAAAACCATAGGTATGAGTCACCAACAATCTCTTTTAAACTATCCTTTGCAGTAAGATTCCATGGAAGAGTTGGCTGAACTCACCACCTTCTTTTCTTCCCCTTCCCGTCTTCACAGAACCCACCCCGTCTGCCTTTCACCTGTGCATCCAGAGAGCTCCTGCCACAGTCATAAGGACATCTGTGCTGCTGTTTTCACTTGTCTGTCAGCACAGCCGACCAGTGTGCCCTCCACTGATCTTCATCTGTCTCTCAGGACACCACACTCTCTTGGTTCATGTCCTATAATATTGCCCCCTCCTCCTTTCGTTCCTTTGCTGCTTCCCATTTTTACCCAGACTTCTTCCTGTTGGAGACCCAGGTCTTGGTCCTTGATGCCATCTACCTATGTTCCTCATCTCACCCCTAGTCTCACTGCATTAAATGAGGATGACTCCCCACTACATCACCTTGCTAGGCTTCTCTCAGGATCTCCAGACTCAAGTATGCATCTGTCTTTTGGTATTTCAGAGCTCACCTGAGTATATAACACGGTTCAAGTGGACCCACCTAACCCATGCATTTCCAAAACTCCTGCTCAATTCCCAGCTTCACCTATTTCAGTTGTTGGCAACTTTGTCTTTCCACTTGGCCAGGCCAAAGCCCTGAAGCCAACCTTGCTTTCTCTCACACTCTCTGCTCCATCTCAGAAAAGATGATTAGTTGCACTTGCAAAGTAAGCCTAGAAGTTGCTCGAGTATTGGCCTGTGCCCTGCTGTGCCTGGGACACAAACCACCTCGTGTCTGGATTATAGTCACTGTCTCCTTCCTGGTCTCCACTTTTGCTCTTGCTCTGTAGCATATTCTTCACAAAGAAGATGACAGTATTCTTTAAAACATATTTTGGAGAAGAGCACACCTTTTCTGGAAATGCTCCAGTGGTTCCTCATCTTTCTCAAGTAAAAGCTGAAAGGCTACCAGTGAGTCTCAAGGCCATGATGTCCTCTCAGACCGCATCCCCTGCTTCTCAATGTTAGTCCTTTTTTCAGCCTCACCGAACCTTTTGCTGTTCCTTCAATATACTGTGCCCAGGTCTGCCATCGGACCTTGGTGCCGGCTCTTCTCTCCTTAGGCACAAGTTCTTCCCCAAATCTTACCTTCCCAATGAGTCCTACCATGGTAACTCCCCTTAGAACTGCAGCTCAAGGACTCATTTCCCTTAGCCTACTCAATGCTAAGGTAAAAGGTGTTTATCAAAATAATGGAGTTGGTTTACTTTTTATGTCTAGAGTTTGTTATTACTCCTTTAGCCTCCCTGGAATGTAAACTCTTCAAAGACAGAGACTCTTGTCTGCGTGGCTCCCTGACTGCACAGGAAGCAGAACACAGAGCAGTAAGCTGAGCTCTGGGTCTGTGGGGTCCCCTGAGGCTAAACAACGCCCGGCTCCATAAAGGAAGTGCAAGGCAGCAGTAAACAGCGGCCCCTCCCGGCCACAGTGATTAAAGGAAAACAAATAGACAAAGACTACCCCCTATGGGGCTGGTTTGGGGCGGTTGGGAACAAGTGGGGCTGTATATAAGGGCTGAGAGCGCTGGCAATAAAGGCTTCTCCACCATTTCGTCTCCTTGTGATGACCCCCGCCCGTGATTCGATGCCAGATGAACAGCCCTCGGGAACAGGACCCGACATGGGTCCGCACAGCTGCAGTTTAGATTCTTCTGTGCTTCCTCCCTTTTATCATGTGCCTTGGTTTTGCCAGGAAAGCGAAGAGTAATTTTGGGAACAGCAACTAAAACAAAAAAAGATATAAAGTATCCATTGTTACCAAGACAGTGGTGTTATTAGAATGGCCTGTCACCTCCAACATGAAGAGGGCTGGTGGACAGTGGCAAATAAGATGAAAATGGAGGGCTGGGAAACAATACCAGAAGAAGCCAAGAGAATGTCTGACCCTGAGGACAGTGGAGACGTGCTGATGAGGCTGCTCCTTCTCATCTCGGTGCACAGGGGCCAGGCCTGTCCTTCCTGCCTGACTACCTCCCGAGCACCTAGAGTGTCAGGTGGATCTGCAGGTCAGTGGAGAAGGAAGGGGTCACTATGGTGGGGACAGAGGGAAGGGCTGCCTCCCACAAAGCAGGATGCACTACCTCAGGAGCATCCTCAGTTTTCCAGGCAGGGCCTGAGGGTAGTCACGTAGGTCCTTGTAAAAGGTGAGCAGAGGAACTCCGCTAGCACCCCCCACCCCCGCACCTACAGGCGACTTTGCTCAGTCTCTGTCCTGTTCACATGTGTGTGTACGTATGTGAAGTATGTGTGTGTGCACACATCTATACATACACAACACACGCACAGAGTCACCTCTTCATGTCTGTGAGGGATCAGTTCCCAGAACTCCAGGGATACAAAATTCTAGCTGAAGTCTCTGATGTCAGCGGTGTAGTGGTTGCTTCGCCTGTAGTACATCAGATGGTGAAACACATTGTTGTTTCACTACACTGTTGGGGATAATGACAAGAAAAAAAGTCTGTGCATGTTCAACACAGATGCAATTCTTATAAAATCATATTTGATTTGCAGCTAGTTCCATGAGGTGACTCTGGGGTGTGGGGTGTGTGTGTGTGTGTGTGTGTGTGTGTGTGTGTGTGTGTGTGTGTGTGTGTGTGTGTGTGTATACATGTGCGCGCGCGCGTGCGTGCATGCTCTTGTACTGCAATTTCTATAGAAAAAAGGTAACATACGGTACACAGTTAAGCAGTCTCCCAAAGTTCTCTCCATGTCAATAAAAATTGTCCTCACTGCTATTCAGGGGCTGCATAACATTCCACTGTTACACACCTTGTGTATTCTGTTCCCTGCTGCTGGACGTTTGGGTTATTTACAACTGTAACTTTCAGACCTTCACACACAGGTCCCTTGCACACCTGGCTTTTCTCACTTTCAGTGTATTTGTGCATTGTGACAAGTTCCTAGTACAGTGATTGCTGGCTCAAAGGATAAATTCAACTATAAGCTTGGTAGAAACCACGAAACTCCCTGTAGGGAAAAATGTAGCCATTTAACAATTTCCTGGTGTAAGCAGTTAAGCAAAACTTTTGCAGAATTCTGGTAATACAAAGCTCAGGTTATACAGAACTTCCTAGTTTCTTTATCACCAGTTCACAGGTTATTCCCCCAACATCTTCTTAAGTTTTATGTTACTGAATCTTTCAAAGGAGATCAAGATCCATAAACAAACACTGGGATAGGAATTAGGAAGAACTGCATGGCCTGTCCCAGGAACTGCCCCGCCTACCTCTTTTGTTTTTTTCTATGCATTGCTACTTTGTATTTGCTCAATAATAAAAAGAATTGTTGGAAAACAGCACTGCGGTTCAGCCCTCTGAGGCTGTTTCCCCTGCTGGGTATCTTGAAACTCATCCCTGAGTGCTTCGTTTCCTTCTGCCACCCCAGACTTACACCGACAACTTCCCTCCACACATATGACACCATTTTGTGTTATCGTAAGCAATAGATTTTAGTCAACTTATTTCAGGTTGAAAAATATGAATGGCTTTAGAAAGCATTTTAAACAAATAATAGAAAGGACTTGGTTGTAAGGGACCACTCAGGAGAAGCTCCACACAGTGAAATGCAAGCTGGCAGTGTCTGCACTCCTGGTGGGAATTACCCGTCTAGTACAATTAGTTGTCTTCATGCGACTAATTGCCTGTGACTTGAACATAGATCGCTCACCCACCCTGAGGCTTGGGCTCCTCTCTACTCAGCCAGGTCCTCAGGACTCGGTGCTGCCTCCTGTCACCCCAGGAACACTGCTCTTGACTGGTGGTGCCCAGCCACGGTTAACTGGACAGATGACATCCTTGGGTATGGAGAGAAAGGCACTCCCAGGCTGCGTCCCTTCTGCCAGTGACAGCACCGCGAAGCCGGGTACAGGCTGTTTCCAGACACACTGGCACACAGCCTTGCGGGTGATAATACCAAATGTTCCCCCGGGGGCACATTGTGCTCCTAGAACTGCTTTAAGAGCTTTATTTGTGTAAACTCACTGCATCTTTGAAATGACTTAATGAGGAACAGTTATTACCACGTTTCTCATTTCAGTTGAGACGACTGATGTCACCATGTGCTTATATAATTTGTTCCCTGTTTTCTGAATGGTGACAACCAAACTTGACGTTTGAGCCAGGACAGTCCTTTAGACCACTGTGATTCTGGAAGGTGGTGCAGTTAGTCTCAGCATCCATTTTACAGATGAGCAAACTGAATCTGAAAGAGATCAAAGCATCCCACAGCTAACAGATTAATATTTAATTTTTTCTTGTGACTTTCAATGATATCCTCCTACTCATAGGGTTCATATGTCAAACTCTTAATTGCCCATAGGACAAGTATGCTATCCACTCGCTAGAACAAACAACATGGCAGTTACTTAAGAAATTCGTTTCTTTTCCTAGGATGTAGATCTTCTCCACTCAGGACAGTAACACATAAGAAAAGTTTCAGGTGCAAGGAAAACATACTCCATCTTGTTTTAATACAAGCAATTTGGGAGCATCTTCCCTGGGAGGTTTATTTTTATTCTGCTTGTTGACTCCATCAGGATTCACAAGACTTTTGGGGCCCTTAATCATTGGTTTTATGTTCTATATTTTAAATATCAGAGTACTAGGGGTCTGTGAAATGTACCCATTACTGCTAAGCATTTTTTCTGACTTCCTATTTACTGGAAAAGAGTGTGAAACCATAGCCCAAGGATGGAATAAAGCTATGTGTGACTTAGGTAGACTCTGCAGGTGACAGAAACAAGTGTCCATCCTGGATTTGGTGTTCGCTGTTTTTGTGACACTGGACAGTCATGCACTCACAGCGTATTTTCCCACTTGCTAAATTAGAATATTAATAATTCTTTTCTTATGCATTCACAGAATTGAATGAAAAAACATATACAAAATGCATATGTGTGTATCTGGGTCGTGTACATATTCAACAAACAATAGTAATTTGAGTAATAAAACATGTGGTCTGGAAGTGCCATAATGTGTAGGAAGGAGGAAAGAATATGGACGCAATAAAATAGCTGGCAGCTCCACAGAGAGTACTGTGGAGATGGGTCATTTTCTGTGAATTAGTATTTTTTTTCAACTCTTCATTCTTTAATTTAGTTCATTCTCAAACCGGAAGTCACTTATGCTGAACAAGCTGAGATGGATTATTGAAAGTTTCCTGATAAAGACCAAGAAGCATAAAGTAAAAAGTTTTACATCACAAAATTTATGGTCATGTGACTACTTAGTAAAAGTGGAAAATGCTACCCCTACCTCAGCCCCTTAGGTACTGGAAGAACTTCAAATATCCCATTTTCAGCCTTATAATTGGGAACTGAAAGAAGTTGACGAAACCAAGCCCAGTACATGACTGGGTATGTCATGACATACCAGCAACTGACAAGGTATGATTTTAAAAATATTATCAAAATTTTAAGCATGTCAAGTGGTTCAAAGTTTTTAAGACACGGGAATAAACCATGCAAAAAATGGGTGACTGATGTTTTCTGCACAAAAGTCATGAGACCTTTAGATTTATTGCTATTTATTATTTTTTAATTTACTCAGTTACTGGTTATTGTCTCCTGTGTTCAAGGGAATGTATTCAATGCCATGACTGTACAAAATGCATATAAGTAGCAAGCTTGTTACCAGAGGAGAAGGTCCATACTGTTTGCTGCTTCGCTAAAAACCTCAAAGGAAGAAGATTGGATGGAAAGCAGAGGGTGTAGTCAAAGCTAGCTCCAAAGGAGACAGAGGAGCCATTTATAGCCTCAGCTCTGTGTCTCCCCAGATTTGGATGTGCAAGGCTTTCTTTGCCAAGGCAGTGGGTGGGTGAGAAGGCAGTGAGAAAATAAACAAGGAAATCCCCAAGCACTCTCATCTCTGGGCCTTTGTTGGCTCCTTTCCTCCTTTGTCAAAAGAAAATCAGGCCTTGACCTTCTGGGGCAGGCATTTTAATTTCAGACATTGCTTCAGATTATTTCTCTCAGCAATTCTTCTGTCTCTGCACCTCAACATGAGAAAGTTAGAGAAGCAGCCTACGTCAAAAAAATAAGTAAACAAATCCTCATTTTAAAGATTCATCTCAACCTTTTAATTATAAGAACATGCTTCATAAACCAAATAAGACCTCAGGGAAGACACAACATGCATATGGGGGTCCCACAGAGGCACAGAAGGAACCATGGGACTGGGAGGGCCAGCTGGGCCTGTGCAGTAGAGACAAAGTAGGACCATCCTTGTGACAGATCCTGATGACCACTCGCCTGACATCCATTTCTCCTTCCTGTCAACAGAAGCTAGACTGTTGTTCAGGACAATTGTGTGTTCACCTCACTCCAAGTCCAGAGGTCATGAAAGAGCACAGGAGTCCAGGAACAAGAAGCTGTACAGACACTGAATGAGCTGGAATGAGCTTCAATGGGTCTTTCATCATTCTTTTCCCTCTTGCTGTGGCCTGGCCCCACCAGACCAGATATGGCATGTTGGGAGGCAGGGCCTAATCAGAAGTGTGTGGACCCTGGGATTGGTGCCACCAGATGGATTCATACCTTTCCTCAGTGAGTGAGGGATGTCTCCCTGTGATGGGCCTGTGTAAAGCCAGGATTTCTCAGCTTCTGTCTCTTGACTTTCCATTTTCTTTTCATTTTCAAGTAAGTGACATTTTCTCCGACATTTTAGTTAATTTCTATGTGACTTCATACTTTCTCAAAAGAATTCACTTTTGCTGAGTAAGTTTCTACCCTAAACAATTAATAGCCAGAAAATCACTTCAATATAGATATGTAATACTTTTCTGCTGAAGGAATCTCAGAGAAGAAAAGTCAGAAAATACTATAATCCATAAAGAACAATGAAGGTATAATGAAATACAAATATCATTAAATTCTACCTCTACAACCACTTCAATCAGTAGCTTCTACAAAATGTGTCTGATGTTGATTCATTATGAGATACTCACCAGATGTGACTGCTTTACTTTGAACTTCTCAGCCAAAATTAACCTCTTTTGTTTATAAATGACCCAGCTTCAAGTCTATTATAGAAATACAAACAGACACTTCAGATTTGCAATATGGATATTAGAAATGTAGAAATCATTAATAATCTTGCATAATAATCTTGCATTAATAATCTTTAATAACCTTAATTAATAAATCACTAATAATCTGGCAATAAGAGCCTTGTTTAAGTTGTTTTCATTTGTATTGAGACGAATACACAACACCCAACGTTAAAAGAGGAAAGGTTCACTGTGGTTCACAGTTGGTAGAGGTTTTACTACATGATGGGCTGGCTCCTACGTAGGGTGGTCTGGCAGAGGGTATTGCAGAGGAGAAATAGTTTGTGGCAAGTAGAAGGCAACAACAGTAGCAAGCAGCAAGTGATCACAACAAGAGCCCTTTTTCTGTCCCTTACATTCTACCCAGGCTACCTGCCCTTAAAATGGGTAGCAGTTGCATGCAGGATGGAACAGCTTCAACCCTAGCCTTACTCTATGAGTCAACCCCAGCATCATACACTCTAGATACAACTACCTCCCAAAAGGCCCATCTATGACTACAGGAGGTGGGTGTGTGGGTGTGTATGGGGTCTAGATAAAAGCCACAACAAGTCCAAAGACTGAGAGCCATAAGTCAGGGAAGCTGACTAGAAAGACAGAGTCTGGTACCCCATGGCTCCGAGGAGCTGCCATACCAGCCCTACACATTCTGTCTTGGAGTTTCTTGCTTCATGGGAACAGACGCGTGTCTATTGGTATCACCTGCTGTTTTCTTGCAGCCAAAGACAACCATAGCTGCTCCAGTCTTCAAGGAAGGGGAGGATTCTGATAGGAGGGTGGTGGTAAGGGCAATCTAGGAGAGGTCCAGGGAAAGACATGACAGCACAAATGCTCCGTGTGGGTAAGAAGAGGGCAGGTAAGCACGCTGTGACTCCGGAAAGTCCCGCAGGCTCCTCTGGAGTCCTTTGGCATTGTGCTATGGATTTCGTCTTCCCAGGGGAGCAGCTTAAAGGAGGGGAAGTTTATCTTGTCTCATGATTAGGAGAGTTCAGACACTGGCTGTTTGCTCCAAGGCAGCAATAGCTTGGTGGAAGGCTGTTGTGGAAGAAAAAGTGTTCAGTCCATGGGAGTCAGGATTACAGGAAGAGGAGGATTCAGGGACAAGAACTGACTCTTCCAGGTCTCACTCTCAGTGATCCACCTCCAACCAATCCAACCTCCTAACAGCATAGCCAAGGGATGAGTCCACTGGTGAGTACAGAGCCTGCATAGCCATTCACCTCCCAAACACAGAGACTTTAAAATTTTTTCATTAATTCATATTTGCAGTACATAATGATTTCATCCATTGTGAGGAAATAGTACATACACAGAAAAAATGTTAATTCTTTTTAATGCCCCTTCTCCTCTCCTCCTTTCCCTCTTCATTAATTTCACAAGAGAATTTCAAGGAACATTCAAGGTCCAAATGGCAGCAAATTTCATTTCCCCTTTAAAAAGCTTTAATTTCCCCCACTTCCCTGGCATGCTGCTGCCCACCATCAGGGTGTGCTGTGGTGTGTCCCCCAGGTTTACAAATCCCTGCTTATTCCTGAATAAAGTCCTGTTTCTTTAGGATGTTTATGTAACAAGGATACTGACCACAGCCAGGGTACAGAGGAGGCTGTCGTGGTTGGCTTGCACTGAGTGCCTTGGCCTGATGGTGATAAACACTGTGCCAAGACCATGAAAGGTGGAGAGTCCTGAGCAGCAGATTCATGGTCACTGTCATGGACACAGTCCTGTGTCCACAAGGGCAGGTGACATCAGTAAGTGGAGCAACCGGGAACAGCTAGATAGAGGTCCCCATAACTGCCACAGGAACTGCCCATCTTTCTGGAGCATCTAGAAGCAAAGAACTTGAAGATCTGTATCTATAATATTTATAAATGTTGGTAAATAATAACTAATATCAAACTGTGTAGAGATCTACAAGTCACCTGCTGGCTAGCCAGCTTTTGTACCGTTGCAGTGAGAGCAATTCCCTGTAGAAAGAGCTCTTCCAGGGCCGGGGATATAGCTCAGTGGTTCCGGCGCCTGCCTTGCAAGCGCAAGGACCCAGGTTCGATCCCCCAGAAACCACATACCATACTAGGCATGGAGACTCACGCCCAGCAGCAACCAGTACCACATACCACAGTGCCGGACGTGGTGGCTCACGCCTGTAATCCCAGCATTCGGGAGGCAGAGGCAGGAGGATTGCTGTGATGTGAGTTGGAGGCTGAGCTCAGGGCCAGCCTGAACCACAAAGTGAGACCCTGTCTCAAAAAACCTTAAAAAAAAAGAAAGAAAGAAAGAAAGAGCTTTTCCAACCCACTCATGGTGGCACATGCCCATAATTTCATACTCAAGAGATACTTGCAGGAGGATCCCAAATTTGATTTCAGCCGGGGCAACATAGCAAGACCTCTCTGAAGAGTTGTTATCATACACCTGTCCCAGGGTGACAGTTCTGGTTGCTCCATGTACCTGCCAACACTTGGCATTTTGTCTTTTCCATTTAACCATTTCAGTGTGAGGAAGGTGGTTTTAGATTTACATTTCCTCTAAGTCTGAGTGGCCTCACTCTGACTGTTGGAATACTCCTATCATTTCAGTAGTGTGGACGGAGCCAGGTTCCTCACGTAGCTCTCCACTGCTCCCAGGCTAGGGCAGAAAATATGGATTCTTCCTACCGTCTCTGCCAGCCTCTACTTGGCTCCTGGGGACTTGCTGCTGACTGTCTCTCCTGCCCCAGGCTTTTCCTCTTGGGGCTGTTCCCAGACTCCATCCTCCCTGGGTGTTGTCCTCTCTGACTGTAGCCCATGCCTGACTCACACATTCAACCCTTGAGACTCAGCCCAGAAAGTCCCGGGGGCGTCTCTTCCGGGAAGCCCCTCCTGACCCTCATGGTGTGTTTGGTGGTTCATCCAGCGCCCAAAAGGCCCTCTTCCTTGTTTACATCCTTCATTTCTTTCTGGTAAATGGAATGTGAGTGGCTGTTATCACACATAAGCAGGTATTACTGGCTTAGTGGATGAATACATCAGTGCATTAACGGGATATTTGAAAATAGGAACAAACTCTGAGGTTTATCTGGGAAGGCTTCGATGATGATGATGAAGATAATGATGATAAAATGTCCTGTGTCTCCTTTAGCTCTCGTGGCTTCAGCCAAGAGGGCTCTGGGAAGCATAACACCTTTTATTCAGCTCAATGCCAATGTGAAATGGCTGCGAAAAGATGCTCCAGGCTAGTGTAAGATTCATTCCCTTTAATCAGAGCAGTTACTCAGTAGCACATGGGGAGACTGATTAAAGAGATGAGTCACTACACGTTTCCAAGAGAAGCTGTTTGAACTCTGTCCTGGAGGCCTAGTGGGCAGAGCAGTTTGATATTGGACTGGTTACCTTCCTGCTCAAACATGCTCAGTGCAAGTGTGATTGCCAGGCATTTCCCTCTGGATTCCTAAACAGGGAAACTGATAACCCAAGAGTCATGTGTGGAACGTTAGGCCACCAGTGTGCCATCAGATTCACATCTCGATCCTGTGGACAGTAGTAACATGCTGGCTGATCCGGAAATGTTAATGGAGGAATCTGACAGCCAGACACAGGACGTGTGCTCTTGAGCAGGAACAGTGTACAACAGGGGTCCCGGCCCAAACAAGAAGAAGAAACTGGACTCAACCCACACAGGGCTGCCGGCTATGTTTCTGCAACATCTAGCAATCACAAGTTGAGAGACAGACCACCTATGAGTAAACTTCATTTATTGTTTGTTCAAAGGACACAATAGCACTTTAAAATTCTTCTCTGACTCTGTCACAGGAAGAGGAAATCAGTGTGAACCGCATGGAAAGGCTTTTGCTCTGTGGGACACCTCTCGCCTCAGGAGCTGCACAAAGGGCAGAAGCATCTTCTCTGCATTCCCCTCACTCAGGACCTGCATCTGGCAGATGGAAGACAACAGGGTGTTGCACCAAAGGCTACTTAGATGTGGTAGGCTGTCTATCTGATTTTGTTTTTGCCACATAGCAACTTTGAAGCATGACTCAGTCGCTTTTCATACCCATAAGGAACTCATTGCACAGCACCCAAAGTAGATTTCACAGAGAGGCTTTGTAAATATAGAGAAAAATTCCCTTTGCAGAACAGGTAGTATTTCTCTCCCCAGTCCCAATCACACAGCTTCCTAACCTCTCTAGTGCTTAGCTTTGAACACAGGTTTCCTCTCTTCAAAAGCAGAGCTCCCCAGGGTCATGTTTTCTAAGGAGGGACATATGCACCCTGGAGAGATGACTTTATGCTCTAGGTTATTTTAGATCAGAAATAGCATAATATCCAACCTTGTGGTAAGAAAATGATCCTTTCAAAGTTTTTCCTTAATCTTCCTGAGTACCTCAAACTTTTAGTTTGTTGTAATTATTTCTCCTTTTTTTCTGTGTCCCTTCCTTCCTTCCTTGCTTCCATTTTCCTCCCTCCCTCCCTCGCTCCCTCCCTTCCTCTCCCTTCCTTCTTCCACATCTTCTGAAAAGAGAGAGACACCAAGGCTCAGGCTCAGAGCCTAGATAAGGCTTCAGTTTCTAGAGGACTTAAATAAACTGAATTTCTCCGCCTTGTATTTATTTTTATGACCATTTTTTTTTTCCAGTACTGAAGATCGAACTCAGGACCTTGCACTTGCCAGGCAGGCACGGTGCCACTAAGCTACATCCCTGCCCATCTATAATCACTTTTTGTGTACATAAAATTATACCAGCTATTATTATGGTGTAAAAATGAAACAAAATGAAATAAATTCTTTGAAAATAAATTTAAATTTAAAATTGATCCAATTTAAAGAAAAATAGCAATTGTGATTGATGATAAATTTAGAAAAGGTTTGATGGTAATATTTGGGGTTGGAAAAATGTCATACTATCAAACTGGAATCATTATTTTTATGAAAAACTGGTATTGTTTGGTGACTAATTTTACTTGTCGACTTGGCTAGTCCATGGCCTATAGATATTTGAGCAAATGTTACTTGAGATAATTCTGTGCCAGTAGTTTTAGAAGAAGTACTTGAATCAATGTATTTTAAGTAGAATAGAGTCTTCCCAATGTCACGGGCCATTGTCCAGTCAGTCCTGGGAGAGACTCGGGTGGGTGTGGTGGTACCTGTAATCTCAGCATGAGGGAGGCTAAGGCAAGAGACAATTTCAAGACCAGTCTGGGCTACATAATGAGCCCTTGTCTCAAAATAAATTAGAAGGAGGGGGAGAGCCAGGGGAGAGGAGAGGAAGAGAGGAGAGAGTGAGACTCTCAAAGGGGAGGGGAAGCAGCAAAAGAATACAGCCCTTTCCTCAGCCCAGTCCACCCTCCTACCCTAACATCTTAGGAGCCAATCCTCTGTCCTCACCTGAACCTCTTTTTTACATGTGCATGAGTGTATGTGTTTGTGGAAGAGCTTCAGCTTCAAGCAATGCCCCCAAATCCACTGTAGTTAGGAGGTGGCTCTGCAGAGGTTTAGCTCACCTCAATTACTGGACCACGTAGTCTTCACAACTACAGAAAATATTACGGAGGAGAACCAAGACAGACTTACTTTCCAGCTTCAGTGAAAGAGAGACCTGTAAAAGGTAAGTCAAGGAAAAGTAGACAAAAAGATGTCTAAGAATCTAAGAAAGACTCGGGTCCCCTGTGCTGACACTTTCTTCCCATACTCTCTGACAACCTAATACACACTCATATTGTATGATCACGGAGCTCAGTTCTAGGGTGAGTTACTTGTTCTCATTCTCAAGTACCTGTTCCCTGAAAACACCACCAAAACACCAAATTTTACCAACCAGTCTGAGTTTGCTGCCACTTTGCTTCAAGCTAGCAAGGACAAAGTCAGAAATGTAGGACTTTGTGCGGTTTTATTTTGTGATAAGCTGGTTTTGCATATGGGGGTTCAGTTAACATTGAGTAAGGATCATGATTACAGTGGATCATGACTGGGGACACTGCAGTTGACAATTTCCTGCACAAAGATTTTGTCAAGGTGGGTAGAGTATAAACAGACACCTGGAGATATCTTTTGTCTACTGAACAGTCTCAGATTATATTTAAATGGGTTTCTCAGGAAGCTCCTGCTGTGAAAAACAAAGTCACTGTTTCAGTAGGAGCTTCCTGAGTACAAAAGCCATGTGGATGAGCAGCCAAAGAGTTTGGGTTAAAGGAAGAAAGGGGTATTTAGCTCACAGTTTGTAGAAGTTTCAGCCCATAGTTGGCTGGCTCTCAGGCGGGGCAGGGTGGCACCACATACAAGCACTGCAGAGGAGAAGCAGTTCATGGTGAGGAAAAGGCAGCAAGCCAAGCAAAGGTTGACCACAGCTCTTTCAATCCCTTCTGTTTTATGCAGGATACTTAGGGCGGATAGCATTTATACCCTCCGTGCCAGTGCCCTCGATCCGAGCTTTGCACCATAAACCAATCCGAGCATTGCACATTCTAGATCAGCCACCTCTGAAAAAGCCTCACCTATGAGTGCATGAGGATTTGGGGAGATATCTAGACAACCCAAACTAAAATAACTGAAGGTGTAAGCCAGGCTTGGCTGGGCTGGAGTTCAGCCCAGGCTGATTTATTTTTTTTTAGTTTTTATTTTTTTAAAGTTTTTTGAGACAGAGTCTTGCTTTGTAGTTCAGGCTGGCCCTGAGCTCAGCCTCAAACTCACATCACAGCAATCCTCCTGCCTCTGCCTCCCAAGTGCTGGGATTATAGGTGTGAGCCACCACGCCCTGCATTGTGGTATGTGGTGCTGATTGCTGCTGGGCGTGAGTCTCCATGCCCAGTGCCCAGTATTGTACGTGGTTGCCTGGGAATCGAACCCTGGCCCTTGCACTTGTAAGACAGGCGCCTGAACCACTAAGCTAACTCCCCGGCCCCAGGCTGATTTATTGTGACTCCTTCCTCGGCCCAAACCACACAATCAGTCCACAACTGCCTGCCTTTCTACATGCTTCAACCAATTCCACAACCAGCTTTACCCATATGATTACACACCCTGCAGTTTACTATGTAAGTGTGTATGTCTTGCAATAAAAGTGGAAGTTTTCCCTGAAACATTCCCTAGAGTCTGCAGTGTGATTTTGTCCGCTTTATCCTTCCCAATCCAACTTTCTGTTTCCATGAGAGCACAACAACAAACAGCTACTCAGTAACTCTGAAGCATGACATGACAGCTGTTGAGATTAATAAAGAACTCACCGCATTGCCACACATATAAATTTTATTGAGTTTTCAAGGGAAAATTGAGAAAAATACTTACTGTTATGGGTTATATCTAAATGTCTTCCAAGAGCCTCATGCACTCATAGGTGGGGCAAAGGAAGACAATGGCATTATGGAGTATTAAAACTGTTAGCAGGTAGAATCTGATCTGAAGAGGTGAGTTATCAGGAATATGACCCAGAAGATTCATTTCCCTTCCCAACTCCTCCTTTCTGTCTCAGGCCACAAGCAGCTGTCTGTGGTGCCCTTCTATCATGCTGTCTTGTCTAACCAAGGGCTGAAATATAAGCTGTAAACCTCTCCTCCCTTAACCTGTGGGTGTCAGGTATTTTTTTTCCCAGCAATGAAGGAAGTAACCAAGTTATTTATCTTGCAGAGCAAAGTCATATTGATGTAGATGGCTGAATAATGAAGTCAGATCCACGTAGATAGCAAATGGGGGTAGATGGATTGGCTTCCCATGATCAAGACTCTATTGGCTACAAATGGCAGAAAACACAATTCAGATGAAGTTTTCAGAAAAAACAAAATGAAAAACCTATTGGCTCCTAATACCACAAAGAATCCAAATTCAGGCTTCACTAGAAATGGGGGCCCACTGGTGCATCACAAGTCCTGGTAAGAAAAAGACCTAGTGCTACTGTATGCCACCCTGCGTCAACTCTACTGCCGTCTCTGTTGGCCTCTGTTAGTCCCATCCTCAGGCTCAACCTCCCTGTCTATGGGGAGAGGAAAAAGAATGGAGGGTCTATTTTAGGCAGAAGGGTTGTGAACATCTTCTAGGAAGAGGTGACTGAAATCATTGTGTGCTCATGTCAAACAGTCCTTTAAGGGGAATGTGGGGCATAGACCCCAAGTCAGTAATAAGGGCAAAGGGTGTGAAAACTTCCAGCACCCAAGTGGAAGTGAGAGGAAGCAGAAAACAGAGAAAGGAGTTTGAGAATTAGGAACTACAAGTGAGCAACAGGAGTCAGATCATGCAGTCAGGCAGGAGCACAGTGGGCCTGTTTTCTTTGAATGCTACTATCTGTCCATACAGTATGGCAAGTGGGCATTTGGATTTGTGAGTCTGAACACAGAGGAGTGGGTGGAATTGGGGTTGCCAAGAACATGGAAGACTAGGCCAGGGTTTCAAGGACTGATCCACAGTACCTTCCAACACGTGAAGGTTGGAAAGAGAACATGTAGCTGGCAAAGGTGACTGCGTAAGACAGAGACAAACCAGGAATGGGTACCCAACAGCCACTTACATAGTTCAAATATGATGAGCTCTCCAAATTGACATGTGGAAATAAATCCATTAAATTCAGATTTGCAGAAACCTCTTTATCAAATCAAAATAATGTAAATAAGAAGCCACTTTCTGTAAATTGCTGGGCTTGTGCCATGTAGTCCATTCCTACCGCTGATAGTGGGAGGAAGGATTTGCCAGGGAGTTACAGCTTGCCTCTCTTGGGTTTTTATTAGACTCACTCTGAGTGGGGCAGGCTCACAGATAAAGAGCTCACCAGATCATTTGCTCCCTCTCGGCAATGCTCCTCCTTATCTTGTGTGAGGAAGGTGTCTGGGGCAGAATGATGACTCTGGTCCCTCTTTACTGTGGTGTCACTGGGCTCCTATAGCTGCTTCCCTGATGTTGAATGTGGAATCAGAAAAGGAGCCTCTTGTGTCCTCCAGTTTCCAGCACTTCCGAGTAGGGGAAACTGCAACTCTGGGTGACTTTCGCTGCCCTCCGGAAATTCCCTTGCCAGGACATACTTCTGTGGAGCCAGCTGGACAGACAGTCTCTCAGGGTCTTGAAATTTGCCTGAGCAATGCTGGGAGCGCCCACAGCAAAGGACCAGATATGCTTCTTTCAACTGTGCCTCTCCTCCACTCCAGGCCTATGTCCTGACTGCATCAGCCCCATCTTCCTTTTCTTCATCTCCTCCTCTGAGACTTGCCACTCACCTCATTTCCCAGTCTTGCTTCCAGCCTGTGGTGTTACTGGGATCCCAGGGGACCAGGTAGGCTCTTGAGAAGTACAGAGGAGACTGTAGAAATTTAATCTTAATAAGTCTTTGTCACTAAACAAAAATTCCACTGATCCCCCGTGGTGTGAATCCACAGAGAAATTCACTCACTGTACCATTCCCCTCTGACCCTTGCTAAGATTCTCCTCCTTTGGGGGTTCATGTCATTAGCTTGGGGCCCTCAGCTGTCAATATTCAGGATATTATCCCCACCTCTAATCCCTTCTCTATTTGCACAATTCGTTTGGCCGTGGGTGGAAATATACACAGATTACAAGTACAGATCATGCACACACATGTGCACACGCATGAATGTGGGGGAGTATTCTGACTTTCAGGGCATTACAGGTGATGCTCTGTCACCCTATTAAGAAGTCTTTTAGGAAACCAACCTCTATTAGTGAAGCTAAGTTTCAGGTGTTTAAATATAATGTGGAGAGAGAAGCAGTTAGCAAACTGTAGCCTCATGACTATCTCCATATTGGGGACATGAAGCTACCAAAGTCCCAGCCCAGACAGCCCATTCCCTGCCTTGAATAGAAGGGATGACTCACATGTGCACAAGTCAGAGCTCCGGTCTACAAGGAGCAGGGGAGAGGTAACAGCAGCAGAAACTTTTCTTGAACCCCTTTTGAAATCTGGCCTCTCTGGGACATATAGATGACAGTGCCATTTTCCAGTATGTCAGTAGTCAGTCACCAGCAAGAACAAACATGCACGTGATAGTCAAATGGTGTTTCCTCAGGCAAGTGACCGCGGACAGATGTGCTGCTGTGGGCAGTGCGCATTCCCTCATCCTGGTCTCAAGCAAACGAAGAGGAGCAACAAGACCTCTGTGTCAATGCTTTTTTTTTTTTTTATATTTAGCACTTAAATATCATAAGCATAGTTTATTAACTACTTTGTAAAGGCTAAAGAGTGAACAAAATATTGAAACAGTATGAACTGCAGAATGTAAAAATATAAGCCTTTCTTCCTGTTCTTGGCAACAGTTGTGGTGATCAATCTGAGTTTCCTTCCAGAAATAGATTATGATCATATAAACATATGTACGTAGATATATCTATATTTTTTTGTACAAATGAGACTACCTGGTCCACACTGTTTTGTATTTTGCCTTTTCTCCTTGGATCTGATTTCACACCAGCACTTAAAGTCTATTCTGTTCCTTGTCAGAAATGTAAGCCTTGCCTGAGTGGATGGGAAGTGTCTTGTCACTTCCTTAACAGTTATTTTGTAGGTTTCCAGATTTTGCTATTACAAACAATGCCATCATAGCCCACATGCATGCATGTGATTTGTCACACGGCTGAGTCTATCTGAGGACAAGTCCCCACAAGTCCCTGGATTTGCCAGGTGAAAGGGTTTTCTCATTTCAGTCTGGTTGGATATGGCCAACTTGCTTTCCAAAAGACTGTGGGAATTGTACAACCACCAGTACAGCAAGACAGTGCCTGTTTTTAAACATCTCATGCTTGCATTCTTAAGCAATTAGAGATTTAGGTGAAATTCTGGACTTGAAAGTACCCTTTTCCCACGGCTCAGTTTTTATCAGTGTAGGAGAAAGAGCACTGCTCTAGACATGAGAGCTCCTATGTTCCACCTTGTTCTGTAATTCCTTTCAAAGATCTTGGGCCAGTTACTTCCCTCTCTGGTACTCAAGTACCTCATGTGATGAAAAGACCTCTGAATTAAAGAAATGCTGCCCGTGTGAGTCCCAGATCCTTGACTGCCCAGGTACCACCATGCAGGAGAGCAGCTCAGTTGGTGAGCTGTGATCACGCCCCGTCATGAACCAAGCTCCATGTTTCAGATGCACAGTGAGAAATCAAAGATACAAGGACAGCATGGAGGATTAGTAGCAAACTGAAGTAACTGATACACTAAATGTGATAACAAGTAACCCGGTGCCTTCCTGAGTGGCATAGACTACAGGGACTGAGACCATTCAGAGACGGGAGAGCTGACACCAACACTGAGTGCCATCAGTGTCTTCATAAGAAGATGTCATTGTCTAACATGTTAAAATTAGAAATGCACCTAGTGTTTGCTCTAGAAAGGAAGCCAGGAGCACACAGGACAGCAGAAGGAAGGCAGGGAGGTGTGAAAGTCTGTTGATCATAACAGAGGTTCCCACAGCTTATGAGACTGTGCCTTATCATTATGCTCCCCAAACCGAGAACAAGGAACTCCTTATCACCATTTCCAGCACTCTTTCAGGGTACTTCCTATCTCAGCAGATGCTAACTCCATTTCAGTTTAGTCTATCCTTCCAACTACCATTGATTCCGCTCCTTCCTAATCCATACCTCACACAGCACCAAATCCTACTGACCTCAGTTTCACAATGAGTCTCAAACTCCAGTCCTTTTTACCTTCACTGCTCATATCTGTGTCCCTCTTGTAAAGATGAGTCATTCCTCCAACAGACCCTATAGCTTCACAGTGAAAGCCAGTCTTCAACTAATGAGATTATACAAATCAGGGTCCTATGGTCCCATAGGACCTGCCCACTGCCCCCCTCCTATCCTTTTCCCTTCTTTCTACCTACCTTCTGTCCAAGCCTATGAGACTCCTACTTATTCTGGCTTCAATTTTATTGCTCTGGCCATTTCCCTGCCTGGAAAACTCTTCCCCCAAACACTAAGAATCTCACACTTTGTCTTCTCAAAAATCATACTTTGGTGTTACCCAAATCTAATGCCCATGCTGTCCACTGCCTCATTTAAAAAAGCCTCATTCCTTCCACCAATTCTCAACTCCTAAATTTCTGATCAAGCAGTACGTGGCACTGGATTGCATTTTGATGACACTGAGAACCCTACTTAAAAGTACAACCTTTCACCTCCCTGGCACTATCTCCCCTTGTGCCTTGCCTTCTCATGGGCTAGTATGAGTCTTTTCTGTGGTAAAAATGGAAATTAAAAACTAAAGCACAAACACAGAAGAAAAGGCCTTCAATCAGAACATTATGGGGAAGATAGGAAAGAATTCTTACTTAGATAGCTGAAGGGGGCCCCCTTTGATACAGGGGTATGGAAGGGTCTAGGAGGTTGATCATTATCTCAATCCTAGTGTCCTGACTTTGGATTCCCAGTGGCTGAGGTACGGTTCTGTATGCAGGAAAGTGGTCTCTGTTGGTGGTGGTCTCAGTAAAGTAGGGACACCACTTTTCCTGGAGCCCAGGGGATCACAGGTTCAGGACAATGCCTGGAGGCTTCCAGGCACAGCTGAATATCCCTGGAACCTCTTCTCTTGATGTCCTCAGTCCTGAATGGGGGATGAGCTCCTGTGACTTTGGCAATCCTGTCCTGCCAGCTCCAGGACAGACCCTCCCTAAATGACCAATATATACCTATGCAAAGTTGAAAAGGGATTTGACCCGAGATTTATAGTAACAAAAAGGTAGAAAATGAAGGTTAAGCTTTGTCTGTTTTTAGTTACCTATTGGGCATCTGTAGTCCCAAGGGGAGTCATGGTTCATAGCAAAAATGGCATTTAAGTTTTTGACCCTTGCAAAAGAAAACACAAATCACGCTTTTTAACGAACGGCAGGCAAATTTCCCTGTCCCTGAGGTGACCTCTGACTATGCCACAATCAAGTCACTTTATCATGGTGCTGTTACTACAAATTGTTACTTCCTTACACAAATTGCTTATTGCTCATCTTCACCGTCCTTTTAGGTTGGCAGCTTCAGGAAGGTTGAGATTATTGTCTGATGGGTGCACTACTTTGGAAAACTGTCTGGTTCAACATGTTTGAATTAAGAATGAATAAATGAATGCATTGTGGGTATTTTCCAGACAATGTGCACCGAGCAGTCACCATCAAAGTGGTTATTTTTGTTCATCTTGTTTCACTCTCTGGGCCCAGGAACCTTGGGTGTACAGATGTGTCCCAGGTGGTCAGGTAGGAGGCTGTCACTAATTCCTTACAAAAGAATGGATACCCCGGGGCTGGGCCTCCCGGCTGTGGCTCAGCAGCTTGAGAACCACTATTCCCAACTCAGTTTCCTCATGTCAGTTGGGACCAACCACAAGAGTGCTCCCAGGGGAGGCGCAGCTGTTTCAGCAGGAAGCCCGCGCCTTCCCAGCGCTCCCCGAGGGATGCGTCTCACAGGCCTCTGAGAGAGCGAGCGCAGCGCCGGCTTCCGGCGGAAGGAAGAGCAGGCGAGGCGCGGCGGGCCTCATACGGGTCACGTCCCTGCCAGAACCTGATGACCTCGCTGCAGACGCCGCTATGCGACAGCTTCGGCCAAGGAAGGAAATAAAAACGCCACTGAGTCTCAAGGAAGAAAAATGAACTTTCAAGCAGGATTAGGGACGAATCTCGTCTTTGTGGAAAGCCTCCTCCTCCTGCACTCCCACCCTCTCAGGGAGGGGACGGAACCGGCGGGTGAGGCTGCGAGCGAGCCCGGCAGGTGCAGGGGCGGGGCGCCGCGGGGCGGGGCCGGCCGCCTGCTGAGGCGGCGGCCTCTCTGATTGGCCCCGCGCGCGTGGCGCGACATCAGGCGGGGGCGGGGCCACCTCGGGGCTGAATGCCTTCCCTTCTCCAGGTGTGATTAGCCAAGCGCCTGAGTATTCGGCGATCGCTGCCAAGTGGGTGACTAAATATGCTGGCGAGTGAGGGCGAAAGCGAATTTGGAAAGAGTGGTAAAGATTTCCTGATGCAGAGATAGCCTGAGGTGCAGACCCGTCGGCGGAATACCGTGCGCGCTGCGCTTCGCTCCTAGCCTCCTGGCGTCTCGCAGCAACCCTGCGAGTAGTTCACCCCAACCCTCTTGCCTCAGCCTCCAAGTTCTTGGATAGCGAATGTGTGCCCACGCCGGACGAGGGGGGATGTTTATTCCACCTTATAGCTGAGGAAGCTGAGGCTGAGAGCTTCGGACTTTTCTAGCCCTTCGTGGGTGGAAGCCTCAGTCCTCCATGCGCAGCCGTTCACCTGAAACGCCACTATAGTCTCTTCTTTTTTAAGGAGTATGAATTGCCTTGAATGAGCGTCTTCTATTTATCAGGTTACTTCTGGGACTCTGTGGTTGGTGACAAGGAGCCTACACAGACCTGAAGACAGACACACCTGCCAGGAAACCACCTCCCAGGCCCACACTCCGGTGCCTTCAGTTCCTTAAGGCACTGAGGCCTCTAGAGGGGTCTTCACAGCCCAACCCTTCTAGATGGTTCTCCATGCAGCCCAGAAAGAGGGATGCTATGATCATTACTATTATTATGTTTGTTTTTTAGGTAGGGTCTCACTATGTATTCCAGACTAGCCTCAAACTCTCAGTGTTGCTTCTTATCCCAGGTTGCTTCCAGGATCCCTCCCCATCTCAGGACCATAGGCTTGCACGACCACACTCCCCTTAAGAAGGGCTCTTCAGAGTGCTGCCTGCAGCTCTGACCCAGTCAGTGACCTCTCAGGTCCCTCTGCAGGGATATGACCTTCCTGTCCTGTTGACCTGGTCTCACAGACTGGCCTCAGCACCCCTTTGCTGTCTTAAAATTACTGAAAAATCCCCCAAAACTCCTTGTTTCTGTGTTGGGAATTAAAACTGAGGAAACTGAAAATTACCATTTAAAACAATAACAATCTGATGACATGTTCATCTAGAAACAGTTCTATGAAAAAACCCCATATTTTCAAAACCAATTGTTATTGTGAGAGTAGCATTGTTTTGCAAATCTCTCCCCTGTCCAAATGAAAGGAAGCCAGCTGGGTTGTCCTGTCTGTTTCTGCATCTTATCTCTCTAGACTTTTGTTGCCACTGGAAATTCCGCTCTACTTTCCAGCAGGAGAGCAAAGGAGAGAGTAATAGCCTAGTTTATGAGGACAATACTTGGGACTCGTGAGCCCTTGAAAAGGGCTCTGTCTCCTGACCACAGAGAAAACAGCTGGCTGTTGCTAGGATTTTTAGTTTTATTATCTTTTGTCTTGTCCTTGTTTCTAATTCATGGTCTGCCAGTCATTTCTTCTCTGGGCTGACTGTTTAGATAGGGGCTGTAAGTGTCCTATGTGTAAGACAGAAGACACAGGTAACTCCCTACACTAAACAAAGTGGAGCCATTAAAAAATATTTTTCACTGTTCATGTTGGCACACTGCTGTATTCCCAGCACCTGGGAGACTTAGGCAGGAAGGATTTTGATGATTTTTTTTTTTTTTTTTTTTTTTAGGTTTTTTGGAGACAGAGTCTCACTTTGTGGTTCAGGCTGGCCCTGAGCTCAGCCTCAAACTCACATCACAATCCTCCTGCCTCTGCCTCCCGAGTGCTGGGATTACAGGCGTGAGCCACCATGCCCAGCACTGTGGTATGTGGTACTGGTTGCTGCTGGGTCTGGGTCTCCACACCCAGTATTGTTATGTGGTTACCGGGGAATCGAACCCGGGTCCTTGCACTTGCGACACAGGCGCTGGAACCACTGAGCTAACTCCCCGGCCCAGATCTTGATGATTTTGAGGCCAACCTGGGCAACACAGTAAGTTCAAAGCCAGCCTGAACTACATAGAGAGATCCTGTCTCACAAAATAAATAAATAAAAATCACCTAGCAGTGTATTGTGGTCTACCACAACTCACTTATACGAGCCACTATTAATAAAGGAACTCAGAACAGGACACCCCAAATATGCCTTTCTGGTAATTTTCTGATTAAAAGATACTTTAAAAAGAGCAACTGCCAGGAAAACAATCTGAACTTCCTTCTTTTTCTTACAAGCAGGAGATGAGATTTCCATGTGAGAGATCCATGCCCTCTACCAGTAGGAAAAGATCATTCTTATTGTCAAGGCTGGGAAATTGGAGGCCAAGGAAGATTGGTACAAAGCTTGTTTAACTAACATCTGTTTTCCTGGTCACTTCTCCACCCAGCCAAGAGGCCAAGTCTGAAGTGCTTTACATTGCCACATCTCACTGTTTACTACTCGTTACAACTTAGTGTACAAGTGTTCAACTCTGTGGTGGTTGGAACGTGTTTCCTTATGAAGACTCTTGTGCCACATAAAACTTGCGCTGAATGGCTGTGTTCTTTTCTACAGCTCCTCTGACTGACAGCAAGCTAGTTCTCAGGCCCAGTCAGAAAGCTGCATGACAGTAGAAGTAAGTTGTGTTCATTATCCAGCAGAAATGTAGATAATTTTCAATAAGTTTTCTATTTCTGTTTTTTCCTGGCTGTTTTAATCAATTTCAATTACTAGGTATTTAAATAGTTCTTTCTTTTCCTGTTTTTCAGAACAAACAAAGCTGTCACAGTAGAATGAAAATAAATAGCAAACCATCCATTCTGCCTTCTTCAAATCTGAAAAATTCTGAAATAGGCTATGATATTTAAAGACTGATTATTTTAATGGTGTAGAACATCAAATTATTAGTATGTTATAGAAAACTCAGGCCCTGGTACTGTGCAAGTTTGACAAATCCTTATTTTAGCCAGGTGGCCTTGTCGGCTAATGAGTTTTCTAACAGAGTGGCTTTACACCAAATCCTGGAGCCAGGGCCGATGGGAATGCTCTACCAGAAATCTTCCTCTTTCACTCTGCTCTTGGTCAAGGTGGTTTAAACACGATGGCCTCAGCACAATCTGGGTAAGACGGATGAGGAGAAGGAAACCGAACTTTCTAAATACCTCTCTAAATACCATCCCTTCCCCCAGTCCTTTCAACAACGCTAATGCCATCAACAGCAGCATAGAGAAGGAAAAGTGGGGTCCAAGGTCCTATTGTGAAGAATGTAATGGACCGAAATGCAAGATCTGTCTGTGCTGTTGGCAATGATGCTGTGTGACCTACCCAAGGCCTAGTCCTGAGTACAACCTCAGGGAACGGTTCCTAGGAGACTAGTGAATTCCAGGCACACAGACATTAAAAGATGTGAGATGCAGCAACGCAAAGCACTTAGGTCACCAGGGCTCTGGTTCCATAGCCACCAAGCTCAGGACTTGAGTTACGGGAACATAGAGTCAGTTTTGCCAGGTTAAGGAGCATGACTTCACTCTAATCAGTTAGTTACCCAGAAGTGCTGCTGCCTCCTTGAAGACAAAAGCTCTGAGTTGCGACTCATGGCTTCCAGGCCGCTGGACCTCAGAACTGGAACCAGGGTGGCCACTAACTTTTTACCGAGACAAACTCTTAATTGGGCATCTCTGGTGAGATGAGATATATGGCACTGGGGAAAATAAAAAGTAACCAGTAGAAAGCACAACAAAACATTCAGAGGTAGAGAAAATCTGCTGCAGTGAAATGGCTTTCCTAGGCAGCAGTATTATGGTTTTCCCCTGCATCCTTGAACTGGCAGCTGGGACTGGGCGGTCTGCTAGGCTGTAAGTTTCAACAGCTGCTCACTGGATTCCAGCAGTGTTCGAGACGCAGCTTGTTCATGTGGAGCTTTGTAACATATGGATCGTTAGTGCCATTGCAAATTTTGAAAAGAGAAATATAACAAATGTTTCTGAAAGCTTTATAATGGCTCTTTGTGTCCTTAGTGGAAGAATTTGGTCAAGATAGGCCATGGGGAAGTACGGGTAGGATTTATTGTTAAGCAGATAAAGAGTTACACTTTCAGTAGAAAAGGTGGGCAGGCATCTGCCCCTGGTGGTAGGTACTTGGATATCTTTTTGTGGTGTTGAGGGAACTAGGAAAAATATTATGTTTATCAACAGTTTTAGTTAAAAGTTATTTTGTCCCTTTTAGATGGTTGGTGTCTCTTCAGTGTCTTTAATCATGTGAAGAATTTACAAAAGATAAGGCCTTAATTTAAACCCGGTTCCAGCCCAAAACAGGAGATTCTTTAAAGAACATTTTTTTTCCTGATATCCTCGGGCTGTAGCCCAATGCAGTCAGGAATGTGGAATGCCTTGTTCTGGAATTAGAAGGCCAGGGCCTGGCGCCTGAGGAATCCATGGGATGTGTGGTCCTCAGATGTCTCTGTGCCCCGTGGAGTCACTTTAGGCTTTGGGTCAGAGCCCTAACACAGGATTACAAATATGTGACAATGCACACTGCAGCCTTTGTGTCATTAACTGGCTGGGCATGCTGTCTTGTATCCCTTCCCATCTCTCAGGCTGCTAATGTCAAACTATCTGCCTGACAATATGGACCACATCGCGATGCCAAAGCTCAGATTTCTCCTAACAGGTGAACATGTTCTTTTGTTTCTCAATCGCACAACTCTAGCCAAAAAGGAAATTAAAATTTAACCACAAATTTATTGGAAATAAACTTGGAAAGTTAGAAGGAAGATGGGAGAAGCTTAGGTAGCTGGAGGGGGAACCTCTAATCCAGTCATGAAGGGAATGAAATTGTTACCTGGTGACGCATGGCTGGGTAGTACACGGCTGGGTGGCACATGGCTGTTATCCCAGCACTCAGAAGGCTGACCCAGGAAGATAGCAGTAAGTTTAAGGTCACCTGGGCTGCATCATCAGTTCAAATTTGCCTAAACTACATAGTGAGCCCTGTTTCAAACAAAACAAAACAAAAATAATCCATGAAGATCCTAAAAGCAAATACAGGAAGACTTGACTCTCCTGCCCATGGGTCTGACAGCGAAGTGGCTATATTCCATCACAGAAAAGAATTATAAATGCATATCAATAAGAGTTATGAAGAAATTTATTGGGCAGAATTTTAAAAGTCCACAGGAAGCAGGGAGGGATGAAATGGTAAGGGAACAAAGAGGAATTAAGATGTGTTATGTATGTGTACCAGCTCCCTGAAATGAATAGAATCCTAATGCACTGCAAACATGTACTAGTAAAAAAAGAGAAAGTCCACAGTCAAAGAAAATGGAATGTGAGCCCTCAAGAGACAGGCATACCATAGTCTGAAACTGGGACTGTCTGGCTTTTGGCAACAGAAATCTGTGAGATTTGTGAACCTGGAAGAAGTCTGGGCGTAGTTTCCTAGAAGAAAAGGAAATCCGCCCCTCCCCCAGCCTGGAGAAAAACCAAATAATGGCTCATTTTACAGCTGAATAGATATGAAAGAAAAGCAGGGTATAAGATATTGTACTTTAAGAAGATGACGTAATCTAAGATAGTTTATCTAACATTCTTGGTAACCTTTGAATCTGTTCCTCTTAAGGTCAGGTTTTTGCCATTTACCTTATGAACTAAGCAAATTTATGGGCCTAAGTGTCTGTAAGGATTCTGATGTGAAGAGCCTGTAAGAAAAAAATGTGTAAACAAGTTCAGGGAGGACAGACAGGGATAAGATGCAGAACTCTGAAGCTGTGGCCTGTTGAAAAGTTTAAAAACAAGGCTATACTTTCTGGGATCATTTTTTGAGACAGGGTCTCCCTATGTATTTCAGGTTTATTATATAGCCCAAACTAGTCTCCATCTTGTGGCAATCCTTCTATCTCAGCCTCCCGAGTGCTGGATAGAGGCTTTGACGCCTCAGACTATCTTGGAATAAAACAGAAATCACACTTTCAATGAGTAGCAGAGAAGGAACCCAGAATATTTAACCTGTGGTGATCCCTGGCTACAACATAACTTCATCACTTTGGATTTTTGCTTTGAGTTAAGTATTCGTGTGTGTGTGTGTGTGTGTGTGTGTGTGTGTGTGTGTGTGTATACATGTGTGTGATACTGAGGACTGAACCCACGACTTTCACACAGACACACCCTCCCCCAGCAACTCCCCTTTTTGTGAGATAGGACTTCTCTCCAAGTAGCTAAATTTCTTAGCCTGTGTCAAACTTGGAATCCCTCTGCCTCAGCTTCCCAGCTAGAATCCCGGCATTACCACCACTTCCAGCATTAAATACTTTGGTTCCCTGCTTTATAGATTGCCCTTTCTCTTTGAATTAATTTCATATAAGAAAGTAGAGGCATGTCCAATCTGTATTCAAATACATTCTTTCAAAAGGGCCTCATAGCTTAGATCTCAGTGCCACTCACATTGTGTTACACAGGTCTTACTTTAAGAAAGACAGGTGTTTTGTGGAAAGAGTGTACATGAGCTTTAGATTCTGGCAAACTTCACCCCACAATCAGAACACAGAAGAGGCTGCTAGTGTTCAGTCTCTTCACTTGGGACTATCAGACTGTCACTGCCCTACACCTTATCTTTTCCTTTGATTCTGGTGAGGCAAAAGTTTCCGGATATTAAAGGACTCAGACCAATCTGAGAACCTTTCTCCATGCAGGACAAAGCTGAGCCACCTCCCCGTGTTGCCCATGCCCCTCCAGCCTTCAGCACAGGTGTCTGCTTAGAATGTAGGTTTTGCTCTTGTTCAGGTTTAGTGACACTGTTGACAGCAGGAGGTGACTCCCACTGACCAAGCAGTTTGTCCCTCACTGTTGCCAAGTGTGCCAGCCATGCAGGGCTGGAAGGGAGCACCTGTGCCAATCAGGAGGCAGAGGGGGCAGGAGGAAAGTGTCCCAAGTCTTTATTGCAGCTGCTGTGGGAAGAAACAGGCAAGGACTGGCTCATTGGAGTAACTGTAGCGAGCTCGGGGTGCAGGGGCCCAGATGTCTGATCAAGGCAGGAGGGCACTGGCCTGGAGTGAAGGCTTGGGGGATGTCGCCTTTCAATGTCCTTGGAGCGCTGGTTCCAAATCCTTTGTTGCGTACTCAGGTCCCTTGGGCAGTGATGTAGTATTTGCATATCTCCCACATAGTCTGTCCGTGTAGTTGACATGGCCTCTAGGTTACCCATTACAATGTGGATATTATGTAACTTGTCATTACACGGCATTGTTTAGGGAATTCTGACAAGAAAACATCTGTATGTGTTTGGAACTGGCAAAGCACTTTTTCTTTTTTGAGGAGCACGGTGCTAGGAACCTGGGCCTCATTCTGCAGGGCTGTGACCTTGTTGTAAATGAGCTCAGGGCCATAGGGCTACATAATGCAAAATACCCAGGTGTATGGCTGCAGCAGATGTGACACATCCTGGGGTCCAGGGTCACCCCTGCTGGGTGGGAGTGCTCATCTTCCTCCTTCATTTGCAGTAGGATCAGGTTTTCCCTTCCTTTTCTATAACAAAAACACAGCACTTCGTCATAGAGGTGGCTTTGCATAGGAACCTCTACAGGCTGTGCCTTCTGCCTCCTTGTTGCATTGGTTTGTCTGTGTGTGCCATCCTGAGGGGGAAGCCTTCTTTTGGGATTCATTTCCTCTTTGTCTCCTAAGAGGAGGAGCTGTGCCAGGGCCATCTGCGGGCCCTGTTCTGTCCACTAGGCCACCATCTTGACCTTATCCAGAGTTGGCTGCTGTTGGGCTCTCAGTGCAGTGGCTAAGTTCAGGAGACAGAAGCACGCTTGTACACACAGCTGTCTCCCAGACCTTCCCAGGGACCAGGAAACCTTTGCAGGATCATCACCCCATTTCACAGGGGTTGACATGGGAGCTTTTTCCCTCCCCAGAGTGGCTAGGCACATGGCAGGTCTGGCCAGTGCTGTGCGCCTGGGACAGTGTTAGAGAATACGTCTGCACACCATTTGTCAAGTGAACACGCTTCTTCAGTGTGGTGTGTCTCTCATTCAGTGTTCTTTGTTTACATACTTAGAAATATCAACAGTATGCAATATTTGCTTTAACATGGCTAGAAAGGACATGTATAAATATTCATAATTTAATTTTTATTTGAATATTCATTTTGCCTGTACATTTATGGCAACATGAGCTGTTTTTGGGAAAAACGGGAGAAGCCCAGGGAAGGGCCTTGCCCAGTGCCTCAGGCCTCAGAGTCCCAGCACAGCAGGTATGAGCAGAGACAGTGACAGAGGCCCATAGCCTGTGAGTCTGCCAGAGATAGCATGGGGTCTGTAGGGGACCCCAGACTGGGTCCCACTGGAAGAGCAGGCAGACTCATCCCTTTCCTGCAGACAGACAGAGCCACAAGGAGCAGGGAGGGCGCCTTAGTCACTTTCTCATGCTGGGACACTCACAGCTGAAGGCAGGAGGGGTTTATTTTGCCTCATGTTTCCTTGGCCTGGCTCCAAGGCAGAGAGCACACAGAAGGGCTTGGTGGAGGGGCGCAGTGCGGAGAGCTGCACAGGGCCTGGCAGACAGGAAGCAAGGACAGGAGCTGGGGAGGGAGAGAAGCCTTTCCAGGCCACAAACCCTAACCGGAACTCATCTCCCCAGCCACGCTCATAAGCCAAGTGCCTTCAGAGTATGAGGCTGTGGGGCCATCTTTAGATCTACAGAGAGGTGTCAGAGGAGATGCAAAAAAAACCAAGCAGGAAAAG